>JARHVA010009679.1:0-55000 GCA_037957365.1 Torreya grandis
ATAAATGTACAGTTTAAGCTTCGATTAGAGATAGGTGTGATATAAATTAAGTATTTTAGTGTGATGTTGAATTTTTAATTTATGTTTTTCCTATGGATCATTGACTTTTGTTTTGAATGATTTAGATTTTGAATTCTATTCCTCCTCCATATGGATGTAGAGAACCAAACATGGGTGATAAAAATGAATGTCATTTGAAAACTCTGGACTTGGTTGCTATGAAAGAGAAATTAGAGAGCATGGTGTTTAAGAGTTTTGTTTATTCATGTGAAATAAAAGCGCTATCTTGAATTCAACCTTGTTTTATCCAAAGTGGAATGAAAGGAATGAACATGAAACAATTTGAATTACTTCAAATTATAAAAATTGTGATAAAAGTGAAAATGGAAAGAATGATAGGTAAGTATGATTCCTTATCATAAGAATGTATGTACATGTAGGGAAACATGATAACATAGTTTTTTAGCAAGTTTTATATAGAAAAGAAACAAAATCCAATGCTGAGAATATGGGATTTCAAACTTGTGACTATTTATTAACATTCTAGAAAAGGAAATTTTGGTTGAACAAAGGTGTCTATTTGAAATAAAATGGTAATTTTATGAGGAGAGCTTGGTCCTTATCCATGGTTTGTATACTAAAAATCATAAAAGAGAAACCCAAGTAGGTGAAAACAAGGCAAAAGTGGTATTTGTGAGGAGGGGTCTAGTCTATCCATGGTCTTACACTAAGACTCACAAGAGAAAAACCTAAGAGGGTGAACAAACTATGTGAAAATAAAATGGTATTTTTGAGGAGAACCTAGTCTTATTCATGGTCTTACATTACAAATAAAAAAAGAGAAACACAAGAGGGAATAAAAAGCATTGAAAAATAAAAAAATTAAATTAAAAAATAATATATGAAAGTGAAAGGAATTCATTAGAAAAATCAGGTCATATCCACTGTATTACAATGCAACTCATAAAATAAAGAAACCATAGGAATAAGGGAATAAACTGAGCTTTGTATAAAAAGAGACTGCTATAGAGGGTGAAAAATTGTGTAGAAATCCTATAAAAAGTTTTATTAAGATAACTCAGAAAGATGATACAAAAGGAAATATCTAAGAAAAATATTTATTCAAGAATGGTGTATTAGTGGGCTCTTTGAAAATATGGCCTTCATTGGTTTTGAAGGTGATAGGTGCTAAGACCAAGAATGTCTTTCACTAAATAAGGGCCCCACCATTTTTGTGCATATTTGCCTTCTTTATCATAATTATAGTCTAATTTAAGGACTAGATCACCAACATTGAAAGTGAGAACTTTAAAAAATTTATTATGTTGTTTGGTGATATGAACCTTGTATTGGCGATTATGTTGAAAAATGGCTAGATGGTGCTCATCAGGAAGATAGAGAGCATGAAGGAAAGCTTCATGTCGTTCTTCATCAAGAATAATACCATGAAGAGATATACATAAGGAGGGAAGATTAACTTCTAATGGTAAGACATGATTAGAATCATAAACTAGAGAAAATGGTGTTGCCCCAATGGTAGTATAGATGTTAGTATGATAGGCCCAAAGTGCATGATATAAATGAATATGAAATCGGTGCGGGTTTCTTAGATGGTCTTTTGGATGTTTTTATTGATAATTATATTAGGTCCCTCAACTTGGCTATTGCATTGTAGATGGTAAGGTGTGGAGAATTTGTGGCCTCAGCTTGGCCTCAAAAATACCACCAAATCACTATGCACAAGCTGAAGTGGTGAAGAAAGTCTCTTGTACATACCTTTAGGAATGTATCTTGGTGTTTTTTACCTAATGCACAACCATGGAAAACTATATCAAGACATGAAACTATAGGAAGATCATCTACCATATTATGAGTGCTTAATTCCTTCATATATCTGTAATTATGATGTCTTAATCTCTCATGCCAAATCCTACTCTCATAATTTGCATGAGAAACCAAACACATACCTAGAGGAGGAGTATCACCAAAACACTCAAAGTAATATAGTAGATAACTATGATCAAAAAAATATTATGCAATAAGTTTGTGAGTCTCTAATAAATCTCAAACTCCAGCCCCCTATGGTGTGAAAGTCACTATCTTACCCTAGCCAAACTGGTAAATTTGATAAACTAAGAGTAGATTGGTGGTGATGTCATGAACATATATTGCATCATTGATACAGTGACCATCAAGATATATGTCACTCTTTCCCTTAATAGAAATAAAATAATAATCTCTAACCTCAATGTTGGATTAGAACTCAAATCAAGAGATATAAAAGAATCCTTAGAAGATGTCATATGGTGAGAAACACCATAATCTATAACCCAACTAAATGAAATATGTGACTAAGATATCCCAACAACATTAAATGCTTTGCCATACTCATGAGATGGAGATGTGATAAAAATATTGTGTTTTCTAATGGCATTCTCCAAGGATTGAATTCTCTTAAAATAACTATATTCATCATGACCATACCCCCAAAATAGGATCCTGAAAGGCTAGACTTATTCTTGGATTTTGAAGATGAAAGGCTAGACATGTCACTATTGGGATTAGGGGAAATTTGAGATGGAGGAGCGTTATTGGAATTAATATTTGATTTTACCTTTCTCTTAGGATGTGATTCTACTAATGTATTTTTGAGAGGTGAAGACTCAAGGTGAGACAATTTGTATTCCTCCATAGTAAGTCTTTCACAAAAAAAACTCTAAATCAGGCATTGTGAATAAAACACCTGAGGCATCCATGATAGATAAAAAGGTAGAAGTGAATATTTGGAATGGACTCTTTAACTTGGATAGAATTAGGTACACACACTCTTCATATTTATTATCTCATCCACTCCCATTCAATTGAGTCAACAAGTGCTTAAACTTAGTGAGATAGTCTACAATAGAGGGAAAATATTCATGATTGAGTAAAGTAAGATCCACTTCAAGCTACATGGTTCTTATGTGATATACTTTCCAAACAAACCCTTTAGTTTAACCCACTTTTTAAATGGAGTGTCACACCCATCCAAATAAACTAATAGACTATCACTCACATAAATCCCTATCAAACCATACACTCATCAAATTTATATTGATTCTATTTTTTTTTATTCTCCTTTGAACTATGGTTGAGTTTCATTCATTAAGGACCATAATTATTTGTGTTTAATGATTTTTTCCATTCTATATCTCCATGTATGGTAATTATTCATAGTCAAAGGCTCACATTTCTCTAAACCAAAAGTAGAATATGTGCTAGTGAATCACCAAAGAGCATAAAGAATGCAAAAGGTGCACAGATCATCACTGAGATAAACCCCCAAAATATTGTATTAAGGATGCCCAGCCCCTGCCCCCCCTCCCCCCATTTTGGAACTTTATAAATTTACCATGATTTTATAAATTTATGACACCAATGGATAGAGAATTTAAAACCTTACACTTTTGAAAAAAATAGAACTCAATTTTGAGTTACAGTTCAAAAATTATAGGCTTTATGAATTCCTATAAATGGCCCAAAAATAGTAAAAATTATAGTATAAGTTGATGTTTTGTGACCAAATTAAAATGAACTAGCCTTCTAACCACTCGTTGGAATTGGAATTAAACCACAGATGTAGCAAAGCCAACAAAAGTGAAAAAATATCCTGTTGGTGAACCCTATAAGCTTGTAAGCAAAAAGAACATGCATTTAAGGCAAAATAATAGAGCTATTTAGAGAAAAAATTAAAATAGCTTACTCTAAAAAACTTATAAAACCCATAGAAAGTATTTTATCTACTTTTAGAACTCATCTTAGGATTAAACCATTTAGAGAAGCTGCCCACCTTGAGGAGAAAAACATTTTGACCACTAATGCTTGTTGAAACCCTACAATGGCTCTAAGCTTAGGAGGATATATGGGATAATGATTGGGATGTTGGGAGGAAACCATAAAAACTTCCTCTCTTCCATGCATACCTCTCCTCCACACAAACTAAAAAAGGCATAGTTTTCCCTCTTAACATGTAGTTCATCCTTGCTTAGTTCCATGTAGTCCTCTCTAATGTAGTGCTACACAAGTCTTCTCCAATGCATCTCCACATTGATCTTACATAATCTAGCATAGCAAAAATAATAATATATGGCATGTAGATCCCAATAAATGATACCAAACCTATAGATTAGATAAAATAAATCCAATGCAGGTCTAGACTTCTACCATAGATAAGGAATATAAAAAACAAGATGCCACCCAATGATCTCTGATCTCTACAAAGACAACTTCCATGATGACCTTCCTCTTCCAATGCAACACCAAAAATGGGTGATGTCAAACAAAAAACATAAGACCAAAAATGTAGATCAATAAATTCCAACACAAAAGTCTCAAGCATTTAAATGCAGTCCAAAGGAAGATAAATTTTCTAAGCACATATCTAAAATAGATGAAACTCATGTTATTATTTCCTTTAAACTCGGTCAACAGAGAGTTCTAACACCTCCACGTAGTTCACCAAAGTGTATAATAATACCAAAATCAGCTTAGAAAGTGTAGCTCTTAGAAAAAGATGAAAGGTAAGAAAAAATATGTCCGCATAGACTAAAAATTCCAAAGCAAATAGAAGTATTGAAAAATTATTTACAACCATCAAATGGATGATTAAAACCCTTCAAGGCTATGGTACCATGTTAGGAATGAGAAAACATTCCAAGAACCCATGACTATGAAAAATTCACAACAAGGATATCACAAGAAGACTGTAAATATGATATGTAAGTAAAAGGAAAAACATATATTATTCATAAAATCATGATAGTACAAAGGAGAGACCTTGCATAAGTAGGCAAGGCAAAACAAGAAACTAGCCCAACTAACCAATGTGAGATAAATCCTTACATAAGACAAAACTAGGAAAAAGATGAAAATCCTAGCTAGAACCTAGCAAGCATGAGAAATACATAATCTAACAAATAATGTTGAATTACACTCTTTTCATATTCATAAAAAAAATCATTCTATAAACATGCCAGATTTGGGTGAACTAGGGAGGTAGATTAGGATTAACTCCAAAAATAATATGGCACTACTTGAAGGGAATTAAGTGGATGGGGTGAAAAATGTCTTGTATCTAAGTTCAGGCATATTGGGCCTTCGAACAATATTAGAAAAGGTGCATTATGGTTTCAATATGGCCATATAAAGGACATTTGGGTATATAAATTGAAATATCTCCAAAAAGGATATTTTATAAAATCACTTAAACTATAATAAAAAAAACTCATAATTATACTAAAATACTCAAATATCATATTATTTCCCCAAATCCCACACTTACATCAAGAAATTCACAAACTCTATCATTTAAAATGATACATAATGTAACTTTCACACCACATAGTTGCAAGAAATAGAACACTACCAACATATCTTATATTATGAAACTATAATTCAAACAATTGATTACAAATAATTGATTACATATGATATTTTTGGAGTAAATATTCATATACAACAACTCATGCAATGAAAGACACAATATTGATATAAAATAAATCACTTAAAAACTTGCCACAAATCCTCACACAACTCCACTAGAAACTTGCAAACCACACACACCCTACACATTACACTCTAAATCTATTATGGAGACCAACTGTAATTCTTGGGTAGAATTACCATAACCATCTAGGCAGGATATCTCACCATCAAAACCAACAAGTAATCTAAATCTGCTATGAAGACCAAATGTAATTCCTAGATAAAATTACCATAACTAGGTAGGGAGGATATCTCGCCATCGAAACCAACAATCAACACTCCATGGATTTAATAGAAGAGAGGTATAATTGAGCACAATTTAAATGTCTCGATATAAGGGGTTATTATTTTAAAAATATTAATATTAAATAGAAGATATCCATACTTATAGAGTTGACAAAGAATAAGGAATGAGAGGTAAATGGTGAGGAGAGACAAAATGTGGTGCCACATTCTCATGTGTGCCAAAATGCATACTATGGGCATGATTAGCATTATGTGAAAGGGTAAAAAGGAAGGGAATCAAAGGGGACAATATCAACATCCTCCTTTATCTTTGTTTCCCACCTTCACGTCTTTCCAAACCCCTTTCCACATACTTTTAAAAAGTACACCTCACTCACAGATGTGAGAGCAATTTGCAATAAGAACTTCGGCATCTTTCTCCCATGTGATCATGTACTCCCAAATCATCTTTTGAATTCTCCCTACCTTCCAAATCATGCATCTTACCAAGGGTGGCACCCCAATTATTCACCCTTTATCTTTATGAAGCATGTGAGTTGTAAAAGACAAATAACCTTGTCACCTAGTGAAGTACTATGCCCCACACCTTCACATGCACTAGTTTTCAAGATAGATCCTTTTGTGGGAAAAACCTATTCATCCACCAACCACCTCATCAGATGCATCATACCCTACATCATATGCCATGTCACCTCAATAGTTACAGTGAATAGTGACTCCTAAATAATGCTAGCAAACAATAACTAGTGAATAGTGATCCCATACCAATATTCCATTACATTACCTAATTTAGCCTATGGGAATAAAATAGGATAATGATCTCCTTCTATTATCTCATTTACAATAAGGGGACACTATAATCCTCACTTCTTGAAATTTTTTGCCCACAAGCAATTGCAAATTTAGATGCTAAAGAATTTGCTCTCCCTCCTAAGTAACATCCTATAAGGGCAAGTCCTCCCATCTGACCAAATATTCCCTGAGCACTCTACTCCTCAATCTCTTATCAAAGATAGAATCATGAAACAAGACCAATATTCCCTCCTCATCTAATGGTGGAAGCTTAAGAGATGTAGTGATATACTACCCAAGTGCTTTTTTGAGGTAAGAAACATAAAATACATTATGAATTCTGTTACTTTCAAGTAACTCCAATTCATATGCCACCTCACCAAATCTCTATATAATCATATAGGAGCCATATAAGTTAGGCTTAGGATTTTCTACACCACTCCTCTCCAAGGTAGACTATCTATATGGTTGTTAGTACAAGAAATCTAAGTCTCCAACCTCAAATCTCCTCTCAGCTCTATACCTATCCACATAAATATTACTTTGATCTTGGGCATGATGAATATTATCCTTAAGTGACTTAAGGATGTATTTACTATCCTTAATCTAATACTTCACCTTATGATCCATGTTGTTACTAAATTCTAAGTCTATAAAATACATAGCATTGTATCCATACAATGCTTAAAAAGGAGTCATGCTAATTGACATGTGATAGTTGGTATTATAACAATGTTCACTCAAATATAACCACCTAATCCATGACTTCTATTGTCTCATAACATATTTTCACAAGAAACCTTCCACCCATTTATTAACAATCTCTATCTGACCATCAATCTAAGGGTGGTAACTAGTGCTTGGGTTCAACTCTGTGCTAGCTAGTCTAAATAGCTCCTACCAAAATACACTAAGGAACCCACTATCTAGATCATTGACAATGTTCTTCAGCCATTCATGTAATTGGAGAACCTATCTAAATAAAAACTCCACAACTTGAGTTGCCTTATACGTAGAAGATATGGCACATAAATGTGTAGATTTGGTCAACCTGTCAACTACCACAAAGATGGCATCTTTGCCCTACACTCTAGGAAGATGTGTAATAAAATCCATGGGTATAATCTCCCACTAAAAAATCTTTCATTCCTAAACTTTATTATTTTTATATAATTTATGGATCTATGCAAGCAAAAGTATGAGGTGTGTGATCTACAACAAAGCAATAGTCAAAATTGAAAATTTGAACTATCCTTGGCCAAGGAACATTTACCTAGTCACATTAACCATCCACATACTTTGTTGGTGACTTCAAAGGAATGAATAAAATCCATAATGATTTTTCTACACTACTATAATATTTATATTGGATTCATTTGAAGGACTCTTAGTGAAGCTAAAGGCATCTTCTCCAAAAAAATGCCTCTCATGAAACTCATCCAAGTGACATCACCAAACTTAATGACTTCTATCAGAATGAGCTCCAATAAAATTGGTCCAATTAAATGCATAGATTCAATATGTATTGTAATACATGTATTGTACAAGATATTACTAAGTAAACACATACATGAAACTGCAAGAATGAACAAGAGAGAAATAAGCTAGGAATAATCCAAACAATATTGCATTAAGAATATGAAAAATAATAGGTACATAAATAGGTTGGAGGAGGAAATATATAACCCATTCCAGTGAATGTGGTATTAAACTTTACAAATAACCAACATGACACTAAAGTCCCTAAGCAAGAATATTCAACCATGTAGATAAAAATTTGTAGGAAAAAAGGCATACACCAACACCCCCCCATAAGCACAGCTTAGGTAGGTGATGATACAAAAAATGCAAAAAAAAATGGGTCCTAACAGTAAGGGATAATGAGGTACCCATGTATAGTGAAATCTCTCATAAATTAAAGAAAGGAGGAAACCCAGCGGAAAAAACTCTCCCCCATAATAGAGACAAAGAAGAAGAGAAGAGGCTAAAAGGCCCCCCTAAAGATGATGAATTTGTTGAAGTGGACCACACCCCAAGAATATCTCATAGATGAATGAAATTAATTTCAATGAAAGTTTTGGTGATTATATCAACAACCTACTCTGAAGACTCAAAAAATACTAAGTCAATGACATGCTCATGAATCAAATCCTGAATGAAATGCATGTGAATCTCAATGTGTTTGGTCCTCTGATGAAGGATTGAATTCCTACAAATCTGAATGGTGCTCTAGTTGTCACAAAATATGATTGTAGGTCACTTGATTTGGATACCAAGCTTAGAAAGAATCCCTTGAAGCTAAATATCCTCAGTAGCTATATTAACAACTTCCATGTACTCTACCTTTATGGAAGATAGAGCAATAGTTTTTTACTTCTTACTTGACCAATTGATGGGGCTATAACCCAATGAAAAATTATAACATAAAGTGGACTTATGACTCCTAGTGTTTCTATCCCAATCTAAGTCTTTGTCGCTAATCAATTCAAAATCTAAAGCAACCCTATAGTATATCCCATACCTATGTGAACCCTGAATTTAGTGCAAGATCCTCTTAGCTACTTTCTAGTGCAGCTCATGGCATTCTTGCATGAATCTTTAAATAATACCAATATCATAAGAGATGTCTGGTTTGGTGTGATTCAAGTAAATAAGGCTACTAATAAGTTATCAATATAAGGTAGCATCGACCAATGCAGTAGAACAATCTACCTCAATCTTCACTCTAGATAGGAATGGAGTTGGAGATGGCTTATAGTTAGCCATATGAAACCATGATAATAGATCAAGAGAGTACTTGTTTTCTGAAAGTTAAATCCATAAATTTGTCTAAGTGATCTCAATGATAAGGAAGTAGTGTAGTAAGCCCAAGTCAGTCATGGTAAATCTGTCCTAAAGAGTTTTCTTCACTAGTGAGATAGTCGAAGAAGAACTCTTTGTGATCAAAAGGTCATCAACATATAAAACTAGTATCAATAATGAATCATCCTACGATAATAAGTAGACATTGGGATCTTAGTGACATATAGTGAAACCTAAAGTGAGAAGGAAGGAATCCATTTTGGCATACCAAGCCCAAGGGGCCTATTTAAGGCTATATATGGATTTCCTAACTATACACACTAAATAAGAATCCCAAACAAACCTAGGTGGATGCTCTATATAGATCTCCTCTTCAAGGTGTTTATGAAGAAATGCACTCTTCACATCCATCTCATGTACACTTCATCCATGTGTTACAGCTACAGTGAGTGTGAGTCTGATTGAAGTCATCTTAGCCATAGGTGTAGAGTTCTTTGAGTAATCGATGCTAGCTACCAATGAAAATCCTTTAGATACCAATATAGCCTTGTATTTATCAACAAACTCATCTAAAACATACTTGGTTTGATATATATAATAATAATGAACCATCTTTCTTTTCTTAGGAAGAGAAGTCAAATCCTACGTGTGATTGTTGATTAAGGAATCATAGTCCTCATCCATGGCTCTATCCCACTTAGGTATGCATGAAGCCTCTATAAAAGTTTTTAGATCCGATGTAGAAGTAAAAAATGCATGTGGTCCACCATAAAATTCTTTTTGAGTACATCTATGATCATCTAGATCCATTGTCCAAGTGCCTACACTCTCAAGTGTTTGCGTAGCCCAAAGAGGGCCTAAAATAGGTGAGTTAGGTGCCAGATCCTCATCCTCCAAAGCATGAATATAAGTGGATGAGGATGACTCCCCATAACTTTGATCACTCTCAAAACTTGAAGAAGAAGAAGAAGAAGAAGAAGTGGCATCTGCCTCAAGAACCTATTACAAATGATTTGAATCCTCAAACTGCTCATCCAAGTGAGTGAAACTGATGTAGAGGGGAAGTGTCAAGTAAAGAGTCAATGGGACTCTCCTAAAACTTAACACTCCTCTCAATGAACAACTAATGAGTCATATTGTGGATAATTCTATAAACCGTGACCCCATCTAGATACCCCATAAATATGCAAGGTTTGGATTGAACCTCTTTTGCCTTACATTTCTTTTTGGGAATATGAGCCATTGCTAGTGATTTGAAGACCTTGAAATGATACACCTATGAATTCATATTATACCAAGCTTCATAAGGAGTGATTCCCTTTAAAGCTTTATGAGGAACCTAATTTTAAATGTAACATGCATAATTGATGGCTTCTGCCTAGAACTATGGAACTAATGATCTAGAGTGAATCATATAGTTGGCCATCTCCTTCAATGACTGATTCTTGTGCTCTACTACACCATTTTTCTAAGGAATGTATAGTACTATCTACTAAATATTAATCCCCTTAATGGTACAAAACTACTCAAATCTATGGTTGATGTACTTCCATCATCTGATCATAACATTTTGATGCATTTTCTAGAGTGCTTCTCAACTAAAGCCTTGAAATATAAAAAATTATCAAAAACTTCAAACTTTTGTCTAATAAAGTAGACCCATGTGAATCTATAAAAATCATCAATGAAGGTGGGGACATATTTGGCCCTAGTAAAATAAGGATGGGGAAACTACCCCATGACATCATTGTGAATCAACTCAAGAGGTACTGTAGCTCTCCTAGCTTTGCCTTTGTCAAATTTTTCTTTGAGATGTTTGCCAAGGACACAACCCTCACACAATCACTTAGATAATTTAACTCTAGGAAATACTATAACCATATCTTGTTAACTTAGCTGCTCATGATAGTGATAGTTAAGGTGGCCGAACTGCTCATGCCATAGTTTGCTAACTCCATCTGAATGGGTAAGCAATGTAGTAGGAGGAACATCTAGATAAAAATGTGAGAAGGTATATAGCTTAGAATGGTGATTATCCCTCCCCAATTCAATTATAGAGTCACTATGTAGCTCTCTGATCTCAATTCAATCTGGTGTGAACTCAATTCTCATGCCCTACCCTATATGGATAATCTGATACACTGAAAGAAGATTAGTTGATAGTGAATGTACACTTAGAAAATTTGTGAATGTTCCACCTTCAACTTCAACCATCCCTCTTCCTATAACCTCTACTAGAGTGTCATCACCCAAAGTGATGGATGACATGCTATAGGGCTCTATGTCAAGAAACTCAACCTCTGATGAACCCATATGGTGTGAAGCACCAGAATCGATAACCCAAGATGAAGTAGATGCAGAAGCTATTGAAACTAAATCTTTTCCCTTAGGTTTCTTCTTTCCTTTTTCCTTTACCTTAGAAGATTATTTGGCTGATGATGACTTTTTGATAGACTCATGACCCCTATATTATTTTTCTCTAGGAGATGTGTAAGATGGTCATTCTATATCTTCATACACTTATGCTCATTGTGCCCAGACTTCTTGCAATAAAAGCATTTAACCTTTTATCTTTTATGTTTCCCTTTAGAGGATGAGGTTTTAGTGTTAGTTTTAGTAGTGGTTTTCTATTCTTTCTTCTTCTCAGGATCGTTATTCTTCTGCTTCTTATCCTTGTTGCTAGAGGCTCTTAGTTTCCCATTGCTAGCAATGAGGGCTGAAGGTTTCAAAGACTTGATGGTTCCCATCTCGATTAATTTATCATGTTCCTTAGTTAAATCAAAAATAAAACCATCTAAGGATGGCATTGACTAGTTGGCTCCCATGGCTTTCTTGGTCACATAAAAGGTAGAGATAAATACAGAGTAATTAGGTCCTAGTTTTATAAATATAGAAAGAACTAACTGCTCATTTTTCTTCTCAATTCCATACTCTTTTAACTAAAATCTAAGTGACTTAAGCTTGGTGAAGAATTATTCCAATGAATCAAAGTTGTTAGGACTCAAACTAATTAGCTCAATCTCAAGCTCATGACCCCTCATAGTGTCGATTTTCCCAAATAGTTTTTCTACGATGTCCCATGCTTCTTTGAGAGATTTTGCTAACTCTATGTGAAATAAGAGATCAAGGAATATTGAAATACATAATAAACCAAATGCTTCATCACATTTATTAAACCATTTTATCTTATCTAATTTAGTTGTTGGCTCAAGTTCTACCCCCATAGTTATGCAAAATAATCTTTTACTTCTAAGACCCATAGTGATTTTACTTTTCCATTCCTGGTAATTGAATGGTGTGAGTAAATTAACAGAGCTAAGATCCACTACAAAATTAATATTTAATGTGTTTGTTGTTGTTGCAAAAAATCAAAAGTGTAGACAAAGAGAGAATTGCATAATAGAATCACAACCAGAATATGACCCCCCTGAAACTATGTCAAGTACCCCCCACCCCCAAATTTTGGCACTTTATATAATAGTGCATTTTACAATCCAAATTGGCTCAATGCATGGGAAATCAAAAAACAAACACTTTTGGAAAAAAATGGTAGTCAAGTCTAAACTACCATCTGTAAGATATTAATGAAATAATTTCTTGTAAATATCCTATTTTGAATTAAAAAGTCTCTAAAACGATTTAAAAATGCCCTTGAGCTAGGTGAAATATGCCTTCTAACCACTTGTTAGAACTGACTTAAAGTCTAGAATAAGGTGTTTTGGTTTTTTGAGGGTGATTCGACCTCCTGCCAATCTAGGCCTCAACTTTGTCTTTGACAATTAGAGATACAAGGTTTTAAAAGTCTTAAATATTGCTCTTTTTAAAAATATTTCAAATGACTTTGATTTTTAGTGTACTAAATGATTTTATAAAAATTTGATAGTCATTAATAACTAAAAATATAAAAAAGGCAAATACCAATGGAGATGGAGGTTGGACATGGTTCCACAAAGGAGAAAAAACACCAAAAAAGGGATGCTAATGCCAAATTTCTAGTTGTAGTCCAGAAAAAACACACTTTTCTATAAAAAATATGATGCCAAGGTGGGTTAAAGAGTCCCCAAACTTCTAATAATGAGAAAATTTGATGCAAAGCATGGAAATGTGATGCCAACTTCCTAGGAAAGGATGTTTTGCTACTAAAGGAAGTGCTAAACTACTATAGAAAATGCCAGGTGGCTAGAAAATGATGCCAAGTACAGTTGATTAGATGTAAATGAAAGAGAGCAGTAGAAACATCAACACCTCCCTTTTCTAGACAATGCTAGAGTAGCATAAACCAATGCCAAAGCTACATCCCAAGATCAATATGCAGATCTAAAAAAAATTTTGAGAAGTTAGATCAATTCAAAAAACTTGTAAAGTGGTCAAGAAGCTCCTTCTCTTGTACAAAAAACTACCTCTCATGATAAACCTTCCAAAACTATCTTATCCCTAAAACTAATCAAGTCTAATGATGGATTTGAGTAAGAGGAGCTAAAAACAAGTCCTCAAATGCATTGGTGAGATCCTAAACCACTCATGATCATCTAGCTATGTGTAATCATCTTTGGCAGTCTCAAAATGGCTCCTTTCATTGCACCTCCCACACTTGACACCAAAAAACTATACATACCTATAATATGATCATATAAGAAGAGGAATGAAATGTGTCCCAAGTTTCCATGGCATTAGTTACAAGAAAAAATCCTTAAAATGCTTTCCAAATGAAGATTCATGATTTTCTCTAAGTCTTCCCTAGTTGGCTTACTAGACTGGCTGAAATGATGGAGTTGGTAGGAACTCTTAGGAGATTATAAACTTGATCCAATTACCATGATGACTTATAACAAGTCCTAATATTCCCTCCAAAAGTGATTTGGTCTCTTGGAAGTTCATCATGCCTTCATAACATTAAAAATGGTCAAAATAATCCCTATTTTACCCTATTATGTATAGGTCTATACACCTAAGTCACATGTGAATAATATATGGAGAATCATATACATCATCCAAGTGTTTTCATGGCACCTCCATACCTTTTGGATGCCTAAATTGCCTCATCTTTCCAATCAAATATCTACGAAGGGTTTGTAAGGGTTTTGAGTGGTTTCTGGTCTTAACCTAAGTTTATAAAGGTTTGAAATTATAATCCTCTCTAAATGTCACTTGTATCTTCTTAATGACCCCATCCATTATCTCAAAACATCTCCATGTCCCGTGCAAAGGCTCATGAAAGATATGAGCATTCCAAGATGACCATTTGAGCTCCATTTTTGCATTCTAGGAGGTCTGTGAATGTTTTATACTAAAAAATGGCTTTTTAGAGAGTCTTATTGAAAATAACTAGTTCATACACCTATATATTCATCCCATAAACATTTTTAAACCATTGGCATATTTCCTTAAGATCTAAAAATGAAACCTTACCCCTATTTGGCCTTAGGCCTAGACCTTGTCAATATGTCTACTTACCATTTGAGACTCAATCTGAGCCTCCAATGGTTTCCTATACCTATTTATAGATTAAAAATCTCTAATGTCCCCATTAAATCATGAGTTAATCAAGTGGAAATCATAGCCAATGTCAAAAATGCACATGACCCTCAATTTGGCTTCTAGGCCTAAGGGTTTCTCTCCCACATGATTGCAAACCTCCTTATGTAGGGTACCATGTTTGTCCTCAAACCTTATATCAAGGTTTTAAATATTTTAATAAGTGTGTACCATCTTAAAAACCTTCATCAAAGTCCCCTAATATCCCTTTCTCACCAAATCATCCTTTTCTCACAAACTACCTATGTTTTGCATGGGAAAATTACCCCTATTTTGAGACAGAATAGGGGGTATCAACCCTATTTATTCACAAAATTTGGGTGTTGTATAGGTATCTCCAAGTGGAAATAGTTATTTATACTGAAAATTATCTCTCAACTCCAAGTTTTAGATTCCCAACTAACACCATTTCCAAGGTAGACTTTCCTTAGGTAGGTTGTGCTTTTTTGGATTAAGGGTTGATTATGTTTGCATCATTATTGGGAAATTTTCCATGTTTAAAATATTTTATAGGTTTATAGTTTCTTTAATATATATTTTATAGTGTCTCCATCTCTTATTCTCAACACCTTGACCTCTCAAAATACCCCAATGCTCTTGTAAACACAAAACTAAGATCTTCAATTGCTTAGATTGAGATAGTCATCTTAAGATTCTATTGTAGGTGGTTTTGGCTTTGTTAATGGTGTAATAAAGTCCTTCTTGATTTTACTAACCACCATTTCATCAATATTGGGCTCCCATTAGCTTTCCAAAATACCTTTTCCCTTCAAGGTTAAGCTCACTATCAAGACTGAGACACTTACCATGACTATGATTGTCTTCTTATGGAGGACCCCTACTTGGTATACTTGTATGAGCCTAAGTGTCTAAAAGGTGTTTGGGAGTACTTATAAATATATTATTTATATTTATTTCTCATGTTCCCTTTTCATGACCTTTACACCCTTCTTAACAAAGTCATGTCTCTTCCTACCCTCATATGACTGTACCCTACTGTTTAGGGTTCCTATAGATGTATATGGAAAGAGTTAGGCCTTGTATATGTTTCATATAAATTACTCATTCTTTCCAAGATAATTTATATGTGTTTGAGATCCATTTTATTTCTTTGGAAGACCTTATATCTCTACCTAAGCCCCTTTTTCATCTCACTATTTGTCTCAGTTGTAGGCGGCACTTCTCAGGCCTGTAGGTGCATGTGTGGAGTCTCTAATCTTTGATTTTGATGTAAAATACCTATTGACTTCCATTTAATGTCAAATAACCTGATTTTAATCACCATTCATCCATTAAAACCTTCAAAACACCATGCAAGTAACAAGTTTGGGTCACTGTCTAGTGTTTTGGCTATAGGTGTGTCTTCTCAGGTCTATGTACAAATAGGGAGTAAGCTTGGGGATGTATAAACATCAAATTCCATCTTATCTTTATCATCTTGGCTCATTAGAATCACTTGGATCATTTATCATCATTTCAAATTGGTGACATAGTCTAATACCATCACTATGAAGGGCAAGGCTTCTTTTGATCATCATCCTATAGACTTTACTAAAAGGTCTTAATGTTTTTGAAGCCATCTTTAGACCTTGAAAACTTCCATCTACACTCATCTTAAAGATCTCATCCTTGACATAGGCATTTTCCTATATAATTACTACCAATTTTTCCAAATTGGATGTTTATATCACCTTGCAAGTACATATAGTGAAGTCTTCAAAAACCTCTTAGGCCTCTATTTTCCCCTTTTAGAGATTGAGGGCCTGAATAGTCCATTGCCTTCCCAAGTTGGTTTCAAACTTCTTATACCATCTTGACACCTTAAATAAGATTATAATTTTAATTTTATCATTCCAAGGTTTCAAAAACTAGTTCTATCTCTCTCTTCAATGATTAAAATGGTGCTCAACTCTCTTTCATGTTGCCTGTAGGTGGTGATTAATACATTACAGTGAACAAGATGAAACTTTTGTAAAAATGTGAACTTGTGTGATTTCCTTGGGTAATATCACTAAAAATTTTAAAATTTAAAGCCATTGGAGAAAAATTATACCTCTATAAACATAACCATGATGTCATCATGATCTTGTAGATGCAAAACTCTAAGCTAAAAAGTAGAGAGGATGGAATTAGACCAAAACAAGCCTAAAAAGAGGCACTTTTAAACTATTTAGACCTATAAAATAAATAGAGAAATGGAAAACCAATGGATAAGCCTTAAGAAACAAATGAAAATATTAACACCATCAAACCAAAGCAAGGAAATTTGATACAAGTATAAACAATGACCCCCTCATGGTTGCAAATACATAAAAAGTTGTCTAGAGTGTTAGCAATTGTTAATTAAAGAGGATTCACCAATTTGAGACTTCTTACTATGAAATTCAAGTGAAATTATATACCTTTCACCCATCAAGACCATTCTTCCCAACTCCACCTGTACAGTCCACACCAAGCACTTTAAAATGGCCTTCCTTGGCTTACTAAGAGAAAATGAAAGAAAAGAAATTATAAATGAACTTTTTGATGAAATTTATGCACTAAAAGAATGGAAATTGATTTTGGGAGGTGAAGAGACACTCCACCCATGTTTTTAGCTACAAGTGAACTCAAGGAATCTGTACAAGTGCCCAAAAGGGCCTAAAAATAAGGAGAAATTCCCCTTTTCTACACATAACTACTTATTTTATGACATATGACTTACCTTTACATGATCCTTACCTCTTCCAAATTAAAACTCACCTTGGTGACAAATTTTTTCTCTTGAAAGTATGTACAAGTCATTAATTAAGCTAAAATATGACAAAATGACACTTTTTTCCCCATGAGGCATAACAAATAACAATTTAATGTCTTGTAAGCACATTTAAACATGTCAAATACCATGTTAGTACATAGTAGACACAACATATACCTTTTACCAAGGTTGACCAACTTTGACTTTGGTTGACTAGGCCATTTCAAGGGGGATGAGCTTAGACAAGGACTAGGACAAGGCCAAGTAAGATGATAGACCAACATGACACCCTATATTATAGATGAAAACCTTCTTAAAAAGTTTAAAATAGTAGGGGTTGACCCCATTTGAATATAATTCAAATTTGGTCAATAATTTGGCAACTCCTAGGGGTAACATGCTTGCCTATGTTAAGGACTAGTAGCCTTATCCTATCCATTATGTAAGGGAGTTAGATTACACTTGGAAGCATTATAACTATACCTTTAATATACAAAAAAGACAATAATCCTACCTAAAAACACACAAGGGAAAGGATAACACACACAAAGGACAAGCAAACACCAAAACAAAACACCACTTGTGTTACTAAGCACTTAGGGGAAAATAAGACACAACTGAAAGTAAACTATTATGTACATCTAACCTGATATGTTTTTCCCCATCCTAGATCAAAGGGAGGTGTTCTTAGATCTCCTTAATGAAAAAAAACCTCATGGTGGTAACCAAGTAGCTTGTTAGAGTGATAACTTGGTGGCTCACCCCTCTTTTTTACCACCTTGATTGGCATGTATTCAAATGTATCAAATTCAAACATGTCTTCAACATTCATGACTCCATCTTTCCCTTTGAGACATGTTTCATGCTAGTTATTAATGCTAGTGTAGTCCATCAATTGATAAATAGCTGTAATCTCATCATCATAGGGCTCATTTGGCTCATGGCCCTCTTGGTATGTATCATGGACCAACTCATCTTTCTCTATTTCTCCAAGAACATTGACAAACTGATCTTTAGCCTCATCATGACTCTCTTGAGGAAGGGTGATTGGCCTTATGTTTGAGTTGAGATAATATTATTCTAATTCATTCTAAAAATCATCACTTTCTTGTTCAAAATCTCCCTCTCTAATGCCTCTATCACACCAATCTAATTTTTCATCTTCTTTCTAAAAAACAAGAGTCTCTAGCTACTCAATAACATGTTTTTTAACCTCATTCAACTTAGGTCCCATTGATTGGTTTCTATCTTCATTAAAGCAAAAGGTAATTTCGTGAAAGGAAGAGAGCTCACCATGTTTTAATTCTTCATCATCCAATGTTGACATGTTAAGTTTGTCAATCTCATTTTCATATTGTTAGACCATTTCAATGTAGGTGTGACCTATGTCTCCTCCTCGAACCATGTCACCTTCAAGAGCCACTTCTTCTACCTTAGTCTCATGAAACTCTCCTAAGACAACCACTTCTTGAGAGGTGACTTGAATATGCCATCCATCTTTGATAGTACCTTCCACCTCATTCTTATGATGATCATTTTTAGCCTCTTGATCAGATATAAATTGCATTCTCTCTTCTTCACTTTCCTCTCTAAAAATAGGTTCCTCCTTGAGAAGGAATGAAGTGGAGGGTTGATGGATAGGTTCATGGATTTGAAATGAAGGAGATGGGATATAAAAGGTAGTGGAAGGTGAATGAAATGAATATGGAGTGTGGGATTAAGGAGATGACTTATGAATGGGTTTTGAAAAGAAAAAATCACTAGTGAGCTCATATAGAAGTGCATTCTTGGGCTGATTGGAAGGAATATAATTTACATGAGCAGGAATCTCACTTTGCCAATGATCTCCTTGTGTATAGTTTATGGGAACTTACTCTTTCATGTGACAAGACTGATATTAATATGCTTGAGGATGATAGGCATCAACATATGAAGGGTAGGGCTCAAATTGGGGCTGGTAAAAAGGCATTGCTTGGTAACCATTCTCATAGGACTACACAACATCTTAATGATGACTATGAAGGGAAGAAAATGAAGGATTAAAGGATTGACAAAGATCATATTGTATTTAATGAAGGTCATATTGGGCTTGATAAGGATCAAAATAAGGTTGATAAGGATCATGACCAAGTCAACCAAGTACTTGCTCATATTGAAGAGGAAAAGGCAAAGCTTGCAATGTTTTACCATCTTGTAGAGGGTAAAACTCAACATCAAGATCAAACATGAAAGCTTCATTTGGAAACCAAGATATAATAAAAGCTATGAATAACCTTCAAATGGAATACCTAGATATTAAACCATCTAATTCAACTTTGGAGTCGCCATTGCTGCTTGGAAAAGTTCCTCCCAAGGTTGATGTATTGAAAGACAAAACCAAAAATCCTCAAACTCTTGGAACAAGAATCCCACTAGGCATGCCAAAAACTCTTTGATCTTATGTTCCTTCACATAACTTTGGTCAAGCTCATGTTGTTCAAATAATCACCTTAAGTTTCCCTCCTAATCCATCTAAGAGTGTTAGAGAGATAAAATTAGAATTTGAAAAACAAATGAGGGAGATAGATAGGTTGAATGAGTATAATAGACACCAACAAGAGTTAAGGTATAAGTAGGAGTGCTTGTTTAGGTAAGCTCAAACTAAACAATCCATGGAAGAGAGACTATTAAAATGGAGGAGTCCATCCACCTAATGCAACCAACCTTATGTGCCTTCCCCCATCCCAAGAAATCTTTCTCCCATGTCAAAGAAATCCCCTCTTGTCTCAAATCCTTTCTTCCAAATGACACTTCCTCATCATAGAGGAACAAATAAATCTACTAGCCTATCTAATACACTCTTTCCTATGCCAAATCAAAGCCCTCCTACTATCAATATTTTTCATTTGGAAGTCCAACATCAAAAGAGGAAAGACCAACCCTATATGGAAACCAATTACTCCAAATTTACAAGTTTTGAACCCTCCTCTTTACAAGAACAACCTATCCCTCATTAAAATCAACACAACTATCTTCAAGCAACTCCTATACATGTGTAAAATCTTCCTAGTCTCCCTCAACCTCCCCAAGCCCTTCAATCTGATATCAAGATCTCAAGTTGGAGAAATGTCTATCATGAACTATCTTAAAACCTTGAGAAGGTTTATTAAGTTGTTGCCTATCACCAAGAGGAGACTTATAATGTCAAGATTCTAAGTTGGAAGAGTGTTTATCATGAACTAGCTCAAAATCTTGAAGAAGAAAGGAAAGAAGAATCTATACCTATTGGTTTCACATGTTGGAAGAATGCCTTTCAAATACAAACACAACCTAAAGAGAGAGTATTTCATTGTTGAGGGCCTCCTATCTATGATGACTATGGAGATCCTAAAGATGAGCAAGAAGAGGTTGCCAATGAAATACTTATGATTCCTAAGGCTGAAGAAACAAAGCTTGAAGAGAAGGATTTTCTAAATATGCATAATGAGGAGATTGACATTGTCAACACTATTCAAATCCAAGAAGGAGAGGCAATAGGTATGGAAATATGTAATCATGATGAGTTGTGACTACCTCTATTTGATAAGCTTCCATTCTACTTGATGAAAGTAGTGAAAAATCTCATGAGCAAGATGTTGTCTTGGTCCTTGGTCAAGAAAAACATAAGATCCATGTTGCTTAAAAACATAATTATACATACCAGAACTGATCTATTGATGCACTAGGGCTGCTTAACTAGCTAATTCAATTCAGAGTCACCATTGGTGATTGGTGGAATTACCTTTAAAGGCTGGTATCTTGAGGAGAACACCACAACTCCTCAATATCTTGGAATAAAAGTCCCAATGGGCATGCCAAAACCTATTTTCACTTGAACTTGCACCCAATGTCGAGATGGGACAAAATTCTCCTCATTAAAGTGAGAAAATGGAACCACCTTAGGGCTATGGGTATCCCTATTAGGAGATGGATCTCTAGATTAAGGGCTAGCTCCCCTTGATGCATCACTAAAGCTCATATCCTACTACTAACACTTGGGGATGAAAATAGATATGTATAACATGAAAGTAAAAATACTCTATGGGAGGTGATAAATGAATTTTTTTTCTCTACTTATACCTTTAGTATGCACTTAGAACTAAGGACAAGTTGCACATGCACTTCATCCAATATCAATCTTCCTTCTTACATCAATGTTTCAACATGGGGTCTTGGAGAAAACATAGTCTAGGATGAAATAAATAATAGGCATTACAGGACACTCTATTGAGTAGTCTACTCACTACACCTAAAATCTACTTTGACACTTCTTTCTAACCTACAAAAGAGAGATTATAAATACACAAGGTACTAAGGAGAGTGCATGTGAAGGTAAATAAAACTTACACTTACACAAGACCAACAACCATCATGTACACTTAGTGAAATATTTTAATGAGGTAAAACACTTAAATTTATTATCTCAACTCAAAATTTTGGTAGGGCTTCACCATACCTAGGCAGAGAGATTGCATATAATAGCCAAGAAGGCTCAATTTATAGAAGATGGGAAGAGATAGAGAAGAGGAGTCCAAGAGTCATGGAAAACACTTGTCACAACTAAAATATCTGTTACTTGTGTATGTGAGAGAGATATGGGGTGAGTCATGCAATGTCAGGGGTTACAAATGTCATTTCCAATCATCTAAGACATGTAAAGTGGTCAAGAAACTCCTTTCGTATAAAAAAACTACCTCTCATGATTAACCTTCCAAAACTATCTTATCCCTAAAAATAATTAGGTATGATGATGGATTTGAGTAAGAGGAGTTCAAAAAAAGCCCTCACATGTGTTGGTGAGGTCCTAAACCATGCATGATCATTTGGCCATACATAATCATCTTGGTAGTCTCAAAATGGCTCCTTTCCATGCACCTCCCACACTTGGCACCAAAAAAATCTTCAAACCTATAATATGATCTATATAAGAAGAGTAATGACATGTGTCCTAAGTGTCTATGGCATCAGTTACAAGAAAAAAACCTTAAAAGGCTTTCCAAATGAAGATTCATCATTTTCTCTAAGTCTTCCCTAATTGGCTCACTAAACTGGCTGAAATGATAGAGATGGTAGTTATAGTTAAAAGCTTAGACACTTGATAAAATGACCATAAGTACTTATAAAAAATCCTAATCTTCTATCCAAAAGTGATTTGGTCTCTTGGAAGTTCATCATGCCTATACAACATAAAAAATGGTCAAAGTAAGCCCTATTTTGCCCTATTCCATATAGGTTCATACACCTAAGTCACATGTGAAGAATATCTGGATAATATTCTACATCATCCATGTGTTTTCATGGCACCTCCATACCTTTTGGATGCTCAAATTGCCTCATCTTCCCAATTAAATCTCTATGGAGGGTTTGCAAGGGTTTTGAGTGGTTTCTGATCTTCACATTTGTTCATAAAGGTTTGATGTTAGAATCCTCTCCAAATGTCATTTGTGTCTTATTAAGGACCCATCCATCATCCCCAAATATATCCATGTCCCATGAAAAGGCTCATGAAAAATATGAGCATTCCAAGATGACCATTTGAGCTCCATTTTTGCTTATTAGGAGGTTTGTGAACATTTTAGGCTAAAACATGGCTTCTTGGAGAGTCTTATTTCAAAACACTAGTTCATAAACCTATATATGCATCCCATAAACATGTTTCAACCATTGGAATATCTCCTCAAGATATAAAAATTAAACCTTACCCTTGTTTGGCCTTAGGCCTACACCTTGCCAATAGTCTGCCTGCTATTTGAGACTCAATCTAACCCTTCAATGGTTTCCTCTACCTCCTGATAGCTTCAAAATATCTAGTATTCCCCTAAAAGCATGAATTAACTAAGTGGAAATCACATGCAAGGTCAAAAATACACATGACCCTTAGTTTGGCTTCTAAGCCTAAGGGTTCCTCTCCCACATGATTGCAAACCTCCTTGTGTAGGGTACCCTGTTTGCCCTCAAACCTTCTAGCAAGGTTTTATATCTTGTATTAGGTGTGTCCTACATTAAAAAATCTTCATCTAAGACCCCTAATGATCTGTAATAATAATCAAACAAGTGTCTTAGTAGTATAAAATACACTTGTAATGGATCAAAACCTTAATATAACGATTTACTTAAGATTGACATTTTAAAAGATTACAAAAATTTTAATAATTCATAATTGATAGAATATTTAAGAGTGAAAATAAATGAGACAAAAATCAATAGATAATACCACATGATTTGATAATGGAGTTTGGCTATAAATCCTTTGTCTCTGGATCCACTCCAATAGGGGATCACTCCTTATTAATTGTAGCAAAAATTGCTTTACAATAATAATAAGTCTTCAAAATCATTTTTTTGGGCTTTGTTCTATCTAAGAGATACTCTAGAAATAATACAATTTGTTCAAGGCCTTTAAAATATCTAAGTTTATAATCACCCTCATGCATTCCTTATTTCCATGAAATTATATTGAAAAACATGCCTTCAAATACAAACTCAAGCTCATTTTATAGTGTTAAAACATGTAGCCCACTCGGTTGGGCCTTATCACTTTTGGCTGGGAGGATAGGGTTCGAAACCCATAGGCATAGTTTTAGTGTTTAAAAACAAATCCATTTGTCCCACATTTGGGACTTGGGTTTAAATTTGGGTATTAAAATTCCATGAAACTCATGGTAGATAATGCCTTTAGAGGCATATTCCATGAAGTGGATGGTATGTATGTGGGTTAATTTGTGAAATGTGGAAATTTTGGTATTTCATGGGAATGTGCGGTAGTATGTGGATGTTAGAGAATGAAACATGGTATGGAACATAGAGTCTTGTGGTATGTACATGGGAAGTATGAGGTGTCACGTGGAAAGTTAGAGGGGCTTTAGCATGGAATTTATCTAATTCCATAATATACAAAATTGGACCATAGTAAATGGTGGTAAGCCATGTGATGGCTTGAGGACCCACCATGTGGTCTAATTTCCTCTTACCACTTGTTGCTCACTCATTGATTATTGATCACTTTCCACTTGTCGATGTTCAAACCCCATTTTTTTATTTGCCCATTTTGATCTTTCATACTGAAGTTCCCAAAATCAGCTACGCACATTTTTCGAACAACCCCTATGAAACTTATCCATTTCATGTTTTTATCTCTAAGTTCATCTTTCGAGGCAAGTTTTTCTTGATCTCATATTTGGTCAATTGGAATCATTAAAATTTCATGACGTTCCCTTGTGATTCCTCAAAAAATGTGAAAATCATTACAATTTTGATGCGATCAGATGACAAATTTTCATAAATTTTAAGAGGTGTTTTCTTGAGTTTACATGTAAGGGAGGAAAATTTTGCCACCACTACATGTGGTTTTTTAGTTTCTATGTAAAGGTGGTAATTTTTGCCACCCTTGCATCCTTCATCAAGAGTGGCAAAAATTTTTGCCCTTACATTTTTATCTTGTTTCATGTAGGAGCAACAAAATTTGTTGCCCCTACATCGCTCTTCTAACCTCACATGTAGAGGCAAAAAAATTTGTTACCCCTGCATGATCTCAATTTTCATGCATGGCATTTATGGCCATGCATGCTGAGTAGTTGGGGTCAATTTTTGCCCCATTTAACCCCTTTTTCACCTCTTTTATTTCATTCCTCTTTATTTCCTCCTCCTTCCTACATCTGGATGATTGTGTGAGCAAGTGGAATCAATTTTTCATCAGATTCAAGTATTGTATCATGATTTTCCAGGTAGGGTTTCACGTTTTTATCTTCTTATTTTAGTTTTTTTTTTTTTTTAAATTCTTTCCTTCATGGTTCTCTTTCCTCTCTACCTTTTTAGTCTAGGTTTTCTTGTATTCCTCTTCCCCCTCCTCCATTTTTTCCCATCAACGAGGCAATCTAAGTAGAAAACCCTCTTCCTCTTCTTCCTACCCATCAGCGATTTAACCCATGTAATGGTGGCAAAATTCACCACCCTTACATGTGGCCATCCAACTAGTGTAAAGGTGGAAAATTTCACTGCCCTTATGAATCCCTTGCCAACCCATGCAAGGGCAGCAATTTTCATCGCCCTTACACAAAAGTTACCAACCTATGTAAGGATGGAAAAATTTTCCATCGATGCACAAACTCTTGACTTCCCAACATGCATAGGTAGCAAAAATTACCGTCGATGCAAACCTACCATCCCCAACATGCACAGGCAGTAATTTTTACTGCCTATGCACAAATCCCTTCCCAATGTGCAAGGGCGATGATTTTCACAACCTATGCACAAGACCTCCTTCCACATGTAAGAGCAGAAATTTTTGCTTCCCCTGCATGTTTTCTCTCCAAAAACTTAACTCTAAGAAAAATTTCATTTTTCTTATTTTCTCGAGCCCACTTCCCTTACACTTCTTGACCTGCTTGTACCTTAGCCCTTTCAAGTGCATTTCCATGGTCTTGATCATCCAACATGTAATTTTCCTAGATTGCCATTATTTACCCTAATTACACGATCATGATTCTTATTGCATTTTCTCTTCAAGATCCTTATTCATCATTATACTTTTGACAAAATCTCATCATGATGATTGACATTTCTCTAAAGAAGTCAAAGACAATGAAGTACCAGTATCAAGGTGTTTTTCTAATCACCTCGGTTGCTTTGAATGTCGATGACATTAGGGATACATAGATTGAGCACGTAGATATGGCTGAGTTTGTAGAAAGAACCAAAGAAAACAATCCTAGCTCTGACATGAAGAGGATAATTGAGAGCAATATTAATTAGACTAGACCCTGAGTTCATCAACAAAGTGTTCATGTGCCCTCTCGCTACTGATGTGTTGAAGCTTGACTTTATTGAAGCACAAAAGGAATATGATAAAGATCCTGAAAAAGCAAAGTGATTAATAATAGATGGCTCAAAACACCTAGAGCAAACTTGTCCAGATTGCCATGAAACTTTTTAAGGATTTATTTTATAGAAGAGGTTGGCAACTTGATTACTCTTCTCATTAGAGTATGAGGTTTACCTTCTTCCTCTCAGTTTCATGAGTGGATGTATCCCTTCATTAAGATAATTCTCCAAGGCAGAAAAGTCATTTTTTGGAGAGAAAAAATCAACAATGCTCTGCATGAGCAATTGACAAAGATATCCACTACCTTTAAATTATATATGACTTCATACCTGGTATATATTACAACATCCATGAGAACCTTCCTAGGTTTAACATCAGAGGGAGACAAGAAAACAACCTTGGTATATCAGTATTACCTTAGATAACATTGAAGCGTTCTATCCATGATTATAGGAGGGTAAATGACTCTTTATTTGTAGTATTTTTGTGTCTCTTCGACCCCCAATTAGAATAGAAAAGAGTGTCAAATGAAGCCTAGACTATTGTGAATAACTTTGGTTATATGTTCTTGTAGTTCCCTACCTTTTGTTATCTATGGGTTGGATTTTTCCAAGGCTATCCCTATATGCTTCCAAGATTCCCCTTAGATAAATTGATCTTGATAGAGCTGTGCAGGCAAATTGTTGTCATGCATAATAAGCACATGGAACTCAAGAAACCCAGTTTCAAGTTCCCAAATGAAATTTGTAGATTCTCAATATTGACTGCTGCAAAAGCTAGAGCAATGGAGACCGAAATACAACTTGTAACCATGAAACATTTCAAAAGGAGACCAAATTTTGACTACAGAGCTGTAAAGGACATGATGAGGAGGAAGACCTAGTTCCATGAGCCTATGATCGAAGACGTTTGGATTGATTTGAGGATAGTAGAAGATATCAAAAAGATGGAATAAAGAAGACTATCTCTTGAACAATAATAATATCTGGAGCTCGCTAATATCCTTGCAAATCTAGTAGATGATGGAGATCTGATCAATAATAGATATCATGTGGAACAAGTTGCCAGTGCTCCTCTTCCCCTGATCCAATGGTCTCAAAAAGAGTTGACCTCCTTGAGAATGAGATTCAAACCAATATTGGCAAACACCAATGATTGGTTAGCAAATAAGGGGATCACTTTGAAAGAATTTATTACGAGGTCAGAGGCTAAATTTCAAGAAGAGACAAAGAGGAGAGCAGAAAATAGAATGAAGAATAAAAGTGATGTTCCTTCTCCTTCTAGGCCGCATAAGCTTAGGATCATTTTTGTAACAAAGAAATCAAAAGTTGCAAAAAAAGAGCTAGGAACAACAGATATGGAGGTTGAGAAGCAAAGCACTGAAGAACCAATAATAAGACAAATGGAAACTGATGATAGGCTTGTAGGTAAATAGGAAATCAAAACTCTATCTCCACAAGAGGGTGTGCAGCCAGATGTAGGAATTTCTTCTTTTCCACCTAACTCACCTAGTGTAACCCCTTCACCTATTTCTCCAATCAGTATTCCCTCTTTAGAAGCTACCTCTCCTTTGAAAATCATTTTTGGTGACCCTCAAAGTGCTTCTGGAGATGTTCTTCATTCATCAGGATCTATCCCCAGTTTGTCATCTCCATCTTTTAACATCAGAGATAGTTTTACCCTTGACCATTCAGCAACAGGTGTGGTTTGACTAATTCTATGCCCATTTTTTCCACCAGTAGCGCAGGTGCCACCCCAGTGACACCAACTATAGGGATTGTTGCTAATGTAAGTGCGTCTACTCTCCCACCTTGGTTATCAGCTTACACATCCAAAAAGAAAAAATAAGCCATCTCTCCAGATGACTTTGATTCAATAAAATGGCACTGGTAAGAGCTAAGACTCTCAAGAAGCCAATGATCCTTTCAAAGATGATTGGAGATAAGAGGCACAAATTTATAGAAATAGTCAAACCTCCACAGGATGCAACTCTTGAAATTTTTGATATAAGCAACAACTCTATCTCTCAAGTTGAGTTATGGAAGATAACTCATGAAGGTGCCAAGAGTGATTTGCAATCAGCAATAGATATTATGGTTCAAAAATTTGACAAAAAAAGAGAAATGAAGGATCGTTATAAGGCGAGGGTGGAAAGATTGACTGTAGTGATAAGAAGAATCACTCTCACTCTAGAAGCAATAACTTTAGAAGCTATCTCCATAGATGATCCCATGATCTAGAAAGCATAAAGAACCTATCTCAAGGGCAAAGTGCTTGAGGATTACTTAGACAAGATGCATGCACAAGGGATTTTCTTACATATAGAATTGTCTGAGAAAATGGTTAAGATGAATAAAATGAGATCCGAACTAGATGAGCTTATCAATATCATTTCTCAGGATATTGAAAACATAGATAAATATCTTGGCCAATGGACAGATATGAAGAAGCTAAAAATAGGCACTCTGATATCAATTGGCATCATCGCTAATAGAGACTCATATATTGAAACTAAAGAAGAATTAATATATAGAAGTCAGGTGCTTAAGGAATTAATTAGCGACCTCAAATCTTCTAGAGACCTCAGTGAACAAAGTGATATTAGTGTATTGCATAAATTGGAGGAGCTACCTTGCAAACTTGCCACATAGGTCAACCAGTTCATTTCAGCAGAAGAAATGATTCAAGAATTTGAAAGTATGTTCTAAAGGGAATTTGAAGAGAAATCATTTTCAGTGGCCTCTATGGATAACGTCCTAGATAATCAGTTGAATCTATATAATCTGAGAACCAAGTTAACTAGTCATGCAAAATCAATCACAATAGTGAGAGCCGCTACAGTCAGGGCTAAAGTGGTCTTCAAAAATACTATTTATCTAGATAGTATCGGGATTCAAGTGGCTATCACCATGTACCATGCTCATATAAGGAAGGATGGAGCTACAAATTGAGTCAACTTTCCATTGGTTTAATTTCTATTTTTCTAAAGGCACTTTGTATTTGACTTAGGACATTTGCACATGTACTTTTGTCATTTGTAATTACATGTAAAAACATGAAAAGTCCCAAAGTCAAAAAAGACTCTCATCTTCGACTAGGTTATGATATTTAAGTTTTTTCTCAATTCTCAAGGCTTCTCCCTATATATAGAGGGAGTCTCTTTTGTAATGCATGGATATTTTTATAATTAAGAGCAAGAACTCTGCCCAAATTGAGATGCTTCCTAAGACTTTGAGCTTAGATTGTAAATCATATTTTCTTGAATGAATGAGAAAACATGTTACTTTCAGACTTTGTGTTGAAATAATTTGTGTTATTTAAGAGATCGTTCTTATGTTCCTTTTCCTAATAATATCTCATCTATTTGATTAAACAAGAAAAGTGTGTGGAAATTATTTGAAGATGTTCTAAAGTTAATTATGAAGACTTTGTGTTTCTATAATTACATTTAGTTCATGTTTCTCCTATTTTATTGGTAAGGGTATTAGAAAGGCTTTGAACTGCTTTTATCCTTTGTGATCTTATGCTCTATTGTAGTTTACGATTGACACTTTGAGCTGCACTTCACTCTACTATTAAAAACATTCTAAATCAGTAAGGGGAGTAACGAAAGACTGTGCTTTCATGGGTTTCTCATGGATCAAGTTACTACTCAAGGAGATTTTTTGCTATTTACTGACCATCATTTCTAAAAGAAGAAAAATGTTTTCAATTATTAACCATGATTTCTCTTTTGACTTGTAAACATCATCTTTGAAAAAAGAAATATGGATGGTGTAATCTCACCCTTGAGTCTATTTTCAGTTCATATTAATAAATAAATAGTTTATATGGAACCTCCCCTTGATGAGAGGAGAGATTTATCTCACTATGATGTGGTAAAACCACAATTTTATCATATAATTCTCCTTGTGTTGTGGTCGATATACCCATTTTATTATCGGTTGCTTGATCACAAAATATTCACCTAACAGCTTTTGGCAACTCTACTGGGGACACAAACATGCACTTTAAAGCCTCAAGCTTCAAATTGAAGCATTTCTAGTCCTTGTCTAGTTTTTCACTCTGGCAAATCCACTATACATGTGAAGCCAGAGAGCTCAAGGTATTTTTGATATTATATTTGAATTAGTGTGATGAATTTTTTTTGAGATATCTCCTCTTCCATCTCGTCTTCAGCATACTAGGAGCTTCCCTCCTACCAATGTTAGATCTCCAATACCAAACAAAGCTTCTAGTCTTAGTGCTAGTAGATTTTTGTCTGTACTTACCCCACCAAGATTTGTTATCCCTCCCTTCAATCATCATATCATGGCAGCCCAAGGTCCTTGGGGAAACTCCTTTGGTCCTCTCAATCTAGCCCTACCTTTACATGAACTACCTAATACTTTGAGAAAGAATTTCCTCAAATTTTATGGCAATGGGAAGGTTCATCCTGATGAGCATATTCTGCCTTTTCCATAGCATGTGGTGTGATAGGCATGGAATATAAAGATATATCGGTGAGATTGTTTGTAGAAACTTTGCAAGGTGCTGCTGTTGACTAGTTTTATCACCTTCAAGCTCAAACTATAACTGACTGGAATACGCTCAAGGCCAAGTTTGAGGCCAGTTTAAACCTACTGAAGATGCGCATGCCTTATTGGCCTAGCTTATGCAAATGAAGAAGGAACCTCATGAACCTATGAGAGACTTCATTTCTAAATTCAATAAGCTAAGAAACTAAATTCCTATGATTGCTCAGCCAACACCAGAGAACCTCAAGTGTTTTTTCATCAACTCACAACTTCTTGAAGTAAGTTTTGGGTTGAGATGGGCCGGTCCTATGGATATTTTTGTAGCCCAAAATTTGGCTACCAAAGTGGAAGATGATCTTATCCTGGTAGGTAAGATCAAAAAAGATTCTAATAAAAATAAATTTTCTTCATCTGCTGAAAGTTCTTCCATGAGCACCATAGATCCTATGGTTCAAAAGTTAACAAATGAACTGCTAGCCTTAAAAATACAAATGGCCCAAGGTATGTCTACTCATCCTTATCGAGATATACCAAGGAGGACATTTTAGAACCAGTCATATCAAGGCAATGCTACCAAAAATCAAGGGTAACCAAATATTCTGCCTCTCCCATAAGGGAAACTTATCATTGAAGCAGCACCGGCTAACTCAGTAGTTGGTTACCATGAAGCTGAATATGATTTCTTGCTCAAACTTAAGTTGGACCAAGAAGATGATGCTAATCTCTTTGCAGAATAAAAAAAAGAATTAGCTGGTGACTCCAACATTGGTTTCCTATATTATCAAGATGATGCTGAAAGCAAGGGAGAAGTGTTTGATGGATTGTACGCTATGTTTACTAGATCCCAAAACTAGTCAAGTCAATAAGCTATTAAAGAAAAAGTAGGAGAAGAACCTCAATGAGTAGTTTTGATTGCTAAATGAGGGACTTCACTACCTTTTCAATCAAAGGACCTAGTGACTAATAAAAAAGTGAGTACCTCAAACCGTCCCATACCTTCTACTTTTATCTCTCTGACCAGTGCCACACCCAATAAAGATCAGGATGAGGGTATTTCTCCTTCTATCTCTAGTTCATTTCAATTATTTGATATAATTGATCATACCAAAAAGACTAAGATTTAAATGATCGAAGTTGAGTACTTGAGAGCTAATCCTGAATAGTTTGATAGGCTAGCTGAATATGTAAAAAATAAAATTGCCCCATTAGGACAAGATTTTCCAAAGGTGACTGATGATTCCTCCAAGAATAAATCCACCAAGAATAATCTTGTCGCTACTCCTCTTATTTCCCCCGGGAAGATAGAACCTCTATATGTTTCCCTTTTGATAAATGGTCATAAGTTGAGTAACTGTATAATAGATTCTAGAGCCTCTAACAATGTCAAGCTCACCAAAGTAGCAAATTATCTTGGTATCACTTTGACTAAGACTTTTGGTAGATGATTTTCCATTGAGAATAAGTAAGTCCCAATCTTGGGCAAAATCAAAGATGCCCAATTTACGTTTGTAGCTTTTCTAGAGAAGAGGATCAAAATGACAGTCTTAGTAGCTGATGTTCCAACGTCTTATGGAATTCTGCTCGGGTGCAATTTTTGCAAGGACGTAGGTGAAGAATTGAATATGGACATGTCTAAAGTAAGGATACATGTTAAAGGCATCATGAAAAAATTGCTTTTTGAGAAAGTGTCAAAATATATAATCACCCAAACATCATATCCTGAAGCTCAAATTTTATTTGAATCATCAGGAATGGGTAATTATTTCCTGACTACTGAAGATATTTTGACCTCATCAGATGAAAGTCCTTTTAGTGGTAATTCAAAAAATTTAGATGCAAATTCAGAAGAATTATTAGAGAAAAGTTTAGACAACAAAGGATCTTCCCTAAATAACGAAGAGAAGTTTTTGAAAGGATCAAATTATGATAATGTCTAGATTTTAGAATTTGATGGCAGTTTCTCATCTACTGGTTCTGGAGCTGAAATTGTCTTGATCTCCCCTCGAGGAGACTTTTTTCCTTATTCATATAAGTTGCAGTTCAACAATACTAACAACACTACCAAGTATGAGTCTTTACTACTTGGGTTGTAATCTACTCATGATAAAGATATTAAGATTATTCATGCTTGAGGAGATGTGAAATTGGTGGTTTGTTAGGTAAGGAACCTATACCAAACTAAAAATGAAAGATTTCAACATTATCACAATCTAGTATGGGATTGTATTGAAAGTTTTGATGCTTTCAATATTTCGTTTGTGTCGAGAGAATTTAATGATCGTGCAGATTTGTTGGTAGTCTCTACAACCCTCATGGTTCCCCATAAGGATTTTAAAAGGGACAAGTACACTATTAAGCTAGTCTTTTGACCCAGTGTACCTAATAATGCCAGCCATTGGCAAGTGTTTAACAATGACAATCAAATCATTGCTTTTCTAGAAAATATCGACAGCTTTGAAGATCTTTATTTTTAAGGAAGTGAATCTCCACCAAGGGAATCAGTTCTTGAAGTAAATTCCAAAACTAGAAAAGAGTTCCTTCAACTCAAGGGAAATAAAATTCCAAAAGGTTTGGTTTCTCTTGAGAGATTGTTTGATAAGCATGACAGGTATGTCAAGCAGTGACAAGTAGATTCAAGTTCCTTCAAGGAATTTAATCAAGTGAATTTGAGTACAACAAAATTTTTTGAGATGGTTAACATTGGGAATTGTTGCACTTCTGATGAAAATCTCAAATTTGTTACTCTTTTTCACCATTACATTGATATTTTGGCATATTCTTACAATGATTTGAAATCTCTCAAGCTCGAGGAAATCTGGCATGAAATTTCTCTTAAATTCAGGTCATTATCGTACAAGTAGAAACAAAGGCAATACAACCCCAAAATATCAGGTACTATCCTTTCAAAGATCCAAAAAATGTTGAATGCAAAGATTATTTTTTCAATCCATCATTCCACCTGGATTGCTAACATAGTTCTCGTGAGAAAAAAGAATAGAGAAATTCGTATCTGTGTTGATTTCAGAAACCTAAATCAATCTTCTTTAAAAGATAACTACCCTCTACCCATTATGGATAAAGTGTTGCAAACAGTGACTGGTTTAGAAATGTTATCAATGTTAGATGGTTTTTCTAGGTGTAATCAAGTAGAAGTCAATAAAGCATATCAACATAAAACTACTTTCACTACACTTTGGGGCACTTTTGCATATCATAGAATGCCTTTCGATTTGATCAATGTTGGTGCTACCTTCCAAAGAGAAATGGATCTTGCCTTCAAAGATGAAATGGAGAAGTTTATTGTAGTATATCTTGATGACTTGACCATTTTTTCCAAACATCATCTTGATCATGTGCACCATTTATAACAAGTGTTGGAGCGTTGTCGGCAAAATGGTATCTCTCTTAATCCCAAGAAGTTAGTTTTTGGGGTTACAGAAGGTAAAATTCTTGGTCACACTGTATCTCAGGAAGGCATAAAAATTGACTCTAAAAGATTCAAGTCTATCCAAAGTCTTACTCTTCCTACTAGTAAGACCGCAGTTCATTCTTTCTTTAGAAAGGTGAATTTTGTATGGAGATTCATTCCGGCATTCACAGAGAAGACTCACCACATTGTTGACATGATGAAGGGCAAAGACACTTTTTGATGGACTGCAGAAGGTAAGTCAGCATTTCAAGACATCAAAAAAGTGATTTCCCATTCACCAATTTTGGTTTGTCTAGATTATACCAAAGACTTCATAATATATAGCTATGCTTCCGAGCATACACTTTCAGCTATTTTAGTTCATCAAAACAAAGAAGGTATGGAATATCCCATATCATTTATGATTTTTCCTCTCAAAGCTCATGAATTAAAATATTCAAATATGGAGAAGCATGCTTTTGCCATAGTCAAGGTGGTAAAGCATTTCAAATTCTATATCTGAATTCACATATTGTTGTTCTGGTGCTTGATACAATAGTGAAGTCCATTCTAACTCAACAGGATTTTGGTACTAAAAGGGGCAATTGGATTGCTAAGATTTAGGAGTTTTATCTTGATATCAAACCTACCAAGCTTGTGTGGGGAAAGGGGCTCTACCAGTTGATTTTTGATAATATCCCCAAGGAAATAGAAAATGAAGAAACAAAGGTTGAAGAGGTGCCAATTATTCTCTTCGTCACTACTACTACTGAGTGGTATTTTGGTATCACTCATTTTGTGAGTGTCCCACCTATCTATCCTACAAAGAAAAAAGAAATGTTAAGTTAAAGGCTGCTAATTATGTCTTGTGGGATAATGGTTTGTATAAGAGAAGCCTTGATGGGGTATTTTTTCATTGCGTCGATAAGGCGCAACAAGGTAAACTTTTGGAGTCTTTCCATAATTTAGCTTGTGGATGAAATTTTTTTACACCAGTGATAGCTCATAAAATTCTACGAGTGAGGTACTATTATCCTAAACTATTTCAAGATGTGTACAAATAGGTACGAAGGTGTGAATTGTGTCAACAATTCATCGAGAAACCTAAATTAGCCGCGTTACCCCTCAAGACAGTGGTGATTGAAGAACCTTTTAAAAATGGGGTATTCATTTTATTAGCATAGTGAACCCATCCTCAAGTGTTGGGCATGAATATGTTCTCACCGTGACAGACTATTTTACCAAATGGGTGGAATCCATTCCAACTAAGCATGCTACTTTAGAAGTGGTATGTAATTTTCTTAAGGAAAATATTATTTTTTGATTTAGGGTTACAACTAAGATTGTAACAGACAATGCAACTTGTTTATCTTCTCATGAGATTACCTTGTTCTACTTTTATTATGAGATTACCCTCTCCCACTCTTCTGATTATTTTCCACAAGAAAATGGCCAAGCAAAATCGAGCAACAATAATCTGGTTACTATTATCAGGAAACTGGTAGATGATAATTAGAGGACTTGGCATAAAGCATTATTTGACACTTTATGGGTAGATAAGATTACACCTAAGAGGGAAATATGCATATCACCATTCCAAATTTTGTATGGTTTGAATGTAGAGATACCAATCACCTTGGAACTACTAGTACTGAGATTGGCAAAGGCAATCGAAGACTCAACCTTCAAAAGTTCTACTGATAAAAGGATCATGTGCCGAATTGAATTAGATGAGAAACGAACCATGGTAGTGGACTGAATTACTGTACATCAAAATTAGGTGAAGAAACTCTTTGACAAGAGAGAAAGGATTCATGATTTTTAGATTGGAGATCAAGTCTTGTTATGGGACAAGAGGAAAGGACTAAAAGGAATGCACAACAAATTTGATTCTTTGTGGAGAGGTCCATTTACCATTCATTAGGTTTATGGTGAAAATAGTTTCTTGCTAGAATATCAAGATGGAGCACCATTCTCACTACCTCACAGTGGGAAACATCTAAAACACTTCAATCTTTAAAGTATTAGATGAGTATACTTGTACATTTGTATAGTTTTTGCATTATTATTTTTTTTTGGTTTTTCATGTCTTTTCCTTTCTTGGCTTGACTTCATAGCCCAATGGCTTGGATGAAGGCACTTAGAGACTGGTATCTACTCTTGTCAATTGTTTCAAGGTTTGATCAATAGAAGTTCCCCAATAGGAGCCAACTATTGTTCCCAAAATCAGCTACGTTCATTTTTGGAACAACCCCTATGAAACTTATTTGTTTCATGTTTTTCTCTCTAAGTTCATCTTTTGAGGCAAGTTTTTATTGATCTTGTGTTTGGTCAACTAGCATCATTAAAAGTTCATGATGTTCCCTTGTTGCCATTCCTAAAAAAATGTGAAAATCATTGTGATTTTGATGTGATCAGATGACAAAAATTTTCATAAATTTTGAGAGGGGTTTTCTTGAGTTTACATGTAAGGGTGGAAAATTTTGCTACCACTACATGTTGTTTTTTAGTTAATGTGCAAAGGAAATTTTTTTTACCATCCTTGCATCCTTTAGCAAGAGTGGAAAAAATTTCCACCCTTGAATTTTCCTCTCATTTCATGCAGGAACAAAAAAAATTTCCACCCTTGCATCGCTTTTCTAACCTCACATGCAGAGGCATCAAAATTTGCTACCCCTACATGATCTCAATTTTTGCATATAACATTTATGGTCATGCGCATTGAGTAGTTGGGGTAAATTTTCACCCCATTTAACCCCATTTTCACCTCTTTTATTTCGTTCCTCTTTGTTTCCTCCTCCTTCCTGCATTTGGACGATTGTGCGAGCAAGTGGAATCAAGTTTTCATCGGATTCAAGCATTGTATCATGATTTTTTAGGTAGGGTTTCATGTTTTTATCTTCTTGTTTTAGTTTTTATTTAGTTTTAGTTTTTCTTCTTTTCTTCATGGTTCTCTTTCCTCTCTTCCTTTCTAGTCTAGGTTTTCTTGTATTCCTCTTCCCCTTCCTCCATTTTTTCCTGCCGATGAGGCAATCTAAGTAGAAAACCCTCTTCCTCTTCTTCCTACCTATCGGCCATTTAACCCATGTAATGGTAGTGAAATTCACCACCCTTACATGTGGCCACCCAACCAGTGTAAAGGTTGAAATTTTTTTCACCCTTACAAATCCCTTGCCAACCTATGCAAGGGTGGTGATTTTCACTGCCCTTACACGAAATTTACCAACCTATGTAAAGGCAGCAAAATTCACCACCGATGCATAAAATCTTGACTTCCCAACATGCATAGGTGGAAAAAATTGTTGCCAATGCAAACCTACCATCCCCAATGTGCACAGGCAACAATTTTTGCTACCTATGCACAAATCCCTTCCCAATGTGCAAGGGCAGTGATTTTCACTGCCTATGCATAGGACCTCCCTCCACATGCAAGGGAAATTTTTTTTGCCACCCCTGCATGTTTTCTCTCCAAAAACCTAACTCTAAGAAAAATTTAATTTTTCCTATTTTCTCGAGCATGCTTCCCTTTCACTTCCTGACCTACTCGTGCCTTAGCCCTTTCAAGTGCATTTCCCTGGTCATGATCATCCAACATGCAATTTTCCCATATTGCCAATATTTCCACTAATTGCATGATCATGATTCTTATTGCAATTTCTCTTCAAGATCTTTTTTCATCAATGTACTTTTGACAAAATCTCATCTTGATGACTGAAGTTTTCTCTAAAGAAGTCAAAGATAATGAATTACCACTATCAAGGTGTTTTTTCAATCACCTCAGTTGCTTCTAATGTCGATGACATTAGGGATACAGAGATCGGGCATGTAGATATGGCTAAGTTCATAGAAAGAACCAAAGTAAACAATCCTAGATCTGAAATGAAGAGGATAATTGAGGGCAATATTCATCTAGTCTCCTCTTTTTCTATAGCAGCTCATCACACAAAGTTCATTCTTCAGTGTGCCTAATTCTACAACAAAGATACTAGGGCTATGGTAGATGCTAGTGGTAACATAGTAATTAGACTAGACCCTGAGTTCATCGACAAAGTGTTTATGTGCCCTCTCACTACTGATATGTTGAAGCTTGACTTCATTGAAGTATAAAAGGAATATGATAAAGATCTTGAGAAAGCAAAGAAAGTGATTAATAATAGATGGCTCAAAACTCCTAGAGCAAACTTGTCCAGATGGCCACAAAACGTTTTAAGGAGTGATTTTATAGAAGAGGTTGGTGACTTGATTACTCTTCTCAATAGAGTACGAGGTTTACCTTCTTCTTAGTTTCATGAGTGGATGTATCCATTCATTAAGATAATTCTCCAAAGCAAACAAGTCATTTTTTGGGAAGAACAAATTAGTAATGCTCTACATGAGCAATTGACAAAGGTATCCACTACCTTTAAATTCTATATGACTTCATACCTAGTATATATTGCAGCATCCATGAGAACCTTCCCAGGTTTAACATCAGAGGGAGATAGGAAAACAACCCTAGTATATCGATATTACCCTCAACTAACATTGAAGGGTTTTATCCATCATTTTAAGAGGGTAAATGATGGTTTCTTTGCAATATTTTTGTGTCTCTTTGACCCCCAATTAGAATAGAAAAGAGTGTCAGATGAAGCCTGGACTATTGTGAAGGACTTTGGTAGTATGTTCTTGTAGTTTCCTAACTTTTGTTATCTATAAGTTGGATTTTTCCAAGGATATCCCTATATGCTTCCAAGATTCCCCTCAGATAAATTGGTCTTGATGGAGCTGTGCAAGCAAATTGTTGTCGTGCATAATAAGCATATGGAACTCAAGAAACTTGGTTTTAGGTTCCCAATTGAAATTTGCAGATTCTCAGTATCGATCACTGCAAAAGCTAGATCAATGGAGACTAAAATGTAACATGTAACCATGAAGCATTTCAAAAGGAGACTAAATTTTGACTACAGAGGCATAAAGGACATGATCAAGAGGAAGACCCAGTTCCATGAGCCTATGATCGAAGACATTTGGATTGATTTGAAGATAGTGAAAGATATCAGAAAGATGGACTATAGTAGACTATCTATTGAATAAATAAAATACTTGGGGCTCACTGATATCCCTACAAATTTAGTAAATGATGGAGATCTGATCAATAATAGATATCATGTGGAACAAGTCACTAGCAATCCTCTTCCCCCGATCCAATGGTCTTAGAAAGAGTTGACCTCCTTGAGGATGAGGTTTGAACCAATATTGGCAAACACCAATGATTGGTTAGAAAATAAGGGGATCACTTTGAAATAATTTATTATGGGGTCAAAGGCCAAATTTCAAGAAGAGACAAGGAGAAGAGCAGAAAACAAAATGAAGAATAAAAGTGATGTTCCTTCTCCTTCTAGGACCCATAAGCCTAGGATCATTTTTTTAATGAAGAAATCAAAAGTTGTAGAAAAAGAGCCAAGAACAACAGATATGGAGGTTGAAAAGAAAAGCATTGAAGAACCAGAAGTAGGACAAATGGAAACTGATGATAGACCTGTAGGTCAATAGGAAATGAAAACTCTATCTTTACGAGAGGGTGTACAGCTAGATGCAAAAATTTCTTCTTCTCTACCCAACTCACCTAGTGCAACCCCTTCGCCTATTTCTCTAATCATTGTTCCCTCTTTTGGAGCTACCTTTCCTTCGAAAATCATTTTTGGTGACCCTCAAAGTGATTCTGGAGATGTTCTTCATTCATCAAGGTCTATCCCCAGTTTGTCATCTCCATCTTTTAACATCGAAGATAGTTCTACCCTCGACCATTCAGTAGCAGGTGTGGTTTTAACTGATTCTACACCCATTATTTCCACTAGTAGCATAGGTGTCACCCCAGTGATGCCAACTATAGGGATTGTTGCTAATGTAAGTGCTTTTGCTCTCCCACCTTGGTTATTAGCTTACAAGTCCAAAAGGAAAAAACAAGCCATCTCTCCAAATGACTTTGACTTCAGTAAAATGGTGCCAATAAGAGCTAAGACTCCCAAAAAGCCAAAGATACTTGCAAAGATGATTGGAGATAAGGGGAACAAATTTTTGAAAATAGCCAAACCTCCACAGGATGTAACTCTTAAATTTTTTGATATAATCAGCTACTCTATCTCTCAAGTTGAGTTAGAGAAGATAACTCATGAAGGTGCCAAGAGTGATTTGAAATCAGCAATTGATATTATGGTTCAAAAATTTTATAGAGAAAGAGAAATGAAGGATCATTATAAGGTGAGGGTGGAATAATTGACTTTAGTGATAAGAAGAATCACTCTTGCTCCAAAAGTAGTAACTCCAAAAGCTATCTCTATAGATGATCCCGTAATCCAAAGAGTAGAAAGAACCTATCTTAAGGGAAAAGTTCTTGAGGATTACTTAGACAAGATGCATGCAAAAGGGATTTCCTTACTTATAGAATTGTCTGAGAAAATGGGTAAGATGAATAAAATGAAAGCCGATCTAGATGAGCTTATCAATATCATTTCTCAGGATATTGAAAGCACAAATAAATATCTTGGCCAATGGATAGATATGAAGAAGCAAAAAATAGGCACTCTAATATCAATTGGCATCATCACTGATAGAGACTCATATATTGAAACTAAAGAAGCATTAATATATAGAAGTTAGGTGCTTAAGGAATTAATTAGCGACCTCAAATCTTCCAGAGACCTCATCAAACAAAGTGATATCAATCTGTTGCATAAATTGGAGGAGCTGCCTTGAAAAATTGCCACATAGGATAACCAATTCATTTCAGTAGAAGAAATGATTTAGGAATTTGAAGGTATGTTCCAAAGGGAATTTGAAGAGAAAGCATTTTCAGTGGCCTCTATCGATAACGTCCTAGATAATCAGTTGACTCTAGATAATTTGAGAACCAGGTTAACTAGTCATGCAAAGTCAATCACAACAGTGAGAGATGCCATAGTTAGGGCTAAGGTGGTCTTCAAATATACTATTGCTCTAGATAGTATCAAAATTCAGGCAGCTATCACCATGTACCATGTTCATATAAGGAAAGATGGAGCTATAAATTGAATCAACTTTTTGTTGGTTTAATTTCTATTTTTCTAAATTCACTTTGTATTTGACTTGGGACATTTGCACATGTACTTTTGTCATGTGTAATTACATGTAAAAATCTATAAATTCCCAAAGTCAACAAAGACTCTCATCTTTGACTAGGTAATAATATTTAAGTTTTTTCTCAATTCTCAAGGCTTCTCCCTATATATAGAGAGAGCCTCTTTTGTAATGCATGAATCTTTTGATAATTAAGAGCAAGAGCTCTACCCAAATTGAGATGTTTTTTGAGACTTTGAGCTTAGATTATAAATCATATCTTCTTGAATGAATGAGAAAGCAGGTTACTTTCAAACTTTGTGTTGAAATAATTTTTGTTATTTAGGAGATCGTTCTTATGTTCTTTTTCCTAATAATCTCTCATCTATTTGATTATATAAGCAAAGTGTGTGGAAATTATCTGAAGATGTTCTGAAGTTAATTATTAAGACTTTATGCTACTATAATTACCTTTAGTTCATGTTTCTCCTATTTTATTGGAAAGGGTATTAGAAAGGCTTTGAACTGCTTTTATGCTTCATGATCTTATGCTCTGTTGTAGTTTACGGTGGAGACTTTGAGCTGCACTTCACTTTACTATTATGTACATTCTAAATCAGTAAGGGGACCAATCAAAGACTTTGTGCTTTCATGGGTTTCTTGTGGATCAAGTTACTACTCGAGGAGATTTTTTGCTATTTACTAAACATCATTTCTAAAAGAAGAGAAATGTTTTCAGTCATTAACCAGGGTTTCTCTTTTGCCTTGTAAACATCATCTCTAACAAAAGAGAGATGGATGGTGTAATCTCACCCTTGAGTCTATTTTCAGTTCATATTAATATATAAATAGTTTATAGGGAACCTCCCCTTGATGAGAGGAGAGATTTATCTCACTATGATGTGGTAAAACCACACTTTTTGCCATATAAATTTCCTTGTGCTGTGGTCGATATACCCATTTTACCGTCAGTTTCTTGATGACAAAATATTCACCCAACACATACATCATAACTCATGCATATGGGCTCTATTTTATGATCTATGAAATGTACCAAAATGATTTTGATGAGCCCTTTACCATGACAATGATCAACCTATGATTTGATGACTTATTTTTTGGAGAAAATTATAGATATTCCTAGATCAATCCTCCCCACTAGGAGTTTTTGGACCTCTAAAAGTTAATTATTTGGTAAAGAGGTGAGGGTATTGCTCCCTCACTCTTCTGACTTCCATCTATTTGGACTTATTTAGGTACATCCCTTTGAGACCAACATAAAGATATTCAACATCTCCCCTTCATGAAGTCCAAACCTTCTTGTCAAGTATTATATCTTTGTGTAATTCTATTAGATACTTAGGAGTAAAATCATCAACAGAAGGAAGAGATACACTCTCATTATGATCTACAATAATTTAAGGCTCATACAATTTCAGATTTCCATATTCACAACTGAATAAATATACATGTAAGATGACAAATCCAACTGGAATGTATTTTTACCAATCTTTTTTGTAATCCATAAAGGACCATACTAGATTGGCTTTAAATTTTTACCTTCACTTGCCAGTCTTTCATTACTGATGTGAAGCCATACCAAATCAGCTACAATAAACTAGTGATCAACATGATGTTTGTCATGTTTTGCTTTGTATTTTTCCTAACTTTTCTCTAATTGATCTTGGATAGCTTGATGTACCTGCTATATATTTTCAATGAACTTCTTGGATTTAACATCATCATTATGTTCATCAACAATTGAATCCTATCCATAAAAAATATTTAGAGGAGATTTATGAAAATATCCATAACAAACTTCAAAAGGAAATTTCACAGTAGAAGAATGAAGTGCACGGTTGTAAGCATGTTGTATATAGCATAAATGTTCATCCCATAACTTGGGATGTTTATTGCAATAACCCCTAAGAAAATGTACCACTATGTGGTTTACAACTATTATCTACCCATTTGTCTATGGATGAAATGTAGTGCTCTTATTCAACTTAGTGTCCATCAATTCCCACTTTGTTGACCTAAATTTCCTAAGAAATCAAGAATCTCAATCAGAAATAATAGAAGCAGGCAAACCAAAATGAACCCATACATGTTGAAATAACAAGTGTGCCATACCTTCCCCTATAATTTACTTAGTGCAAGGAATCAAAAAACACATCTTGATAAATATATCCACTACCACATACAAGTAATCATGTTTCCTCTGTGACATAGGCAAACCCCCTACAAAATCCATGGAAATACCTTCTTGGGGATGAGTAGGAATAGGTAAGGGAGTTTAAAGTCCCAATTTCCTATTAATAGGTTTTTTTGTGTCACAAATAGCACACCTCTTGATATATTTTGAAACATTATCCTACATACAGGGCCAATAACAATACATTTTCAAATGTACAACCATTTTACCAACTCCAAAATGACCAAAAATAAGAGAAGTATGTGCTTCCCTAACCATGTGCACCCTTTCATTTTGAGGAATACAAAGTTTACCCAAATGATACAAAATTCCATTATTCACATGATAATCTAATTCTTATACTTGTTTTCCACTCATTAAGTCTTTGTACACATCTTTGAAGTTAGCATCATCAACATACTATTCTTTATAACTTTAATGAGTCAAAGAACTATGTTGTAAAAGAATAGATGCAAGTACCATAGGAGGCCTAGAAAGCATGCTAGTAATTTTATTCTAAATACCTTTCTTATACCTAATCACAAGATGAAACTACTTAATTAAACCCATCCAAAAAAAATGACTAGACTATTGTAGCCTGGCCTGTGATTGGAGATACTGAAGGGGCTGATGATTTGTATGTATCACTATCTCCTTGCCCATAAAATAATGTTTCCATTCCTTAACACTTTGAACCAATGCATATAATTCCTTATCATAAGTTAGATAGTTTCTTACCACACCTATGAAGGTCTCAGAATGATAGCATACTGGCTTCTTTCCTTACATCAGAATAGATCCCATAGCATAATCACTTGCATCTATCTTGATTTCAAATAGCTACTACAAATCAAGAAGTGTCAAGATAGGAGTAGTACTAATCTTTGTCTTCAAAGTGTTGAAGGCCCTTTTTTGCTTGCTTCCCCACTGAAAAACCTATTTTGTACTAGTCAAAGAATGCAAGGGTGATGCAATAAGTGAGAAAATCGTAATGAATTCTATCCAATATTGTACTACACCAAGAAAACTTCTAACCTAAGTTACATTATTGGGTTTAGGCCATTTAACTATAACCTCCACCTTTGTAGGATCAATTTTCAATTCACCATGTCCTAAATTATTACCCAAGTAAACCAAAGAGATCTTGCTGAATTCACATTTAGACAGCTTCAAATAAATTTTCTCCCTTCTTAATACACCCATGAATTTCTTAATATGAATCACATGATCTTCCCAAGACTGACTGGAGATCAAAATATCATCTAAGTAGACTATAACAAATTCATCAAGGAATGGCCTGAAAACATCATTCATCAATCACATGAATGTAACCAGTGCATTGCACAATCCAAAAGGTATAACAAGCCACTCAAATAATCCTTGTTTTATCTTAAAAACATTTTTCCAAATATCACCATTATTAATCCTAACCTGATGATAACCACTTTTCAAGTCTAACTTAGTGAAATAGATAGCATTTTTTAATTGATCTAGCAAATCATCAATATGAATAAGAAGGTAATTATTCTTAATAGTAATTTTGTTCAAATCATGGAAATCAACACACATTCACCATGTGCCATCTTTCTTTGGCACCAAAATGATAGGCAAACCAATAAGAGATATACTAGGATGAATAACACCCTTTTCCAAAAATTGCATTACCTACTTGATTTACTCATTTTCCACCATTGATAACCTATACATGCCAATGTTAGGGAGAGGAGAATCCTATAACAACTAAATTTCATGTTGAACTCGCCCTTTAGGGGGAACCCTTTGGGATCCTAAAACACATCATCATAACTAGAAATTATTTCAACCAATTATTTCTTATGTTTAGGATCAAAATTTTCCATAGCCTAGGAATATTCTTTTTCCTTAGACTTAATCAACATGAGACAAAAAATCTTGCTTGAATTGACTAGTATTTTCATTTGCCCTATTGTAACCAAGGAAAGACTCATCTTAACATGATGTGCTCTGATTATATATTTAATGCCATCCTTTACAAGTAATTACTTATTCTCTTCCCTATAAAATATTGCTTTTATATCATAAATATAAGGACTTCCTAAACCAATCTCGCATATGTCTAGATGAACTACATCTCAATCAAATTCATCCATGAATTTGGATGTGATGACAAATTTCAATCTGCAAGTTTTGGTTACTTGTAATTTTACATCATCACACACCCAACCAAGTGGATAGGGTTTCAGATGGGGATTGGTTTTTAACCTAACTTTTAAACAATTTTTTCAAAAATCAAATTTGCCTATGATCCACTATCAAATAGAGTGTCAATCTTAGTATGTTTTGCAACAAACCTAATGTGGAACAACTCATTTATTTTATTATTATCATGCACAACTTTTTGTTTTGAAGAGGAAGCAACATTAGATGACTTAGTGCTGGAAAGAGAAGAACAATTATTCATACTCATAGCTATGATCATAGTTTCATCCATAGAATCTAAACCCAAATCTTTAACTACAATATTAGATTTCTTATATTTCTTCTTAAACCTATTAAAATGACTTAACTCAAGATGTAATTTTCATCACTTAGACTCATCATGATTTTTATTGCAGTGAATGTAAAAGGGCTTACCCTCTTATTTATGAATAGTAACAGTGGATTTTTGTTTACCCTTTCCAAAAAATTTCCCTTTAGAATGCTTAACATCACATTGCTTACTTTTGACTTTAGGAAAATATTCTTTTGTCTATTTTCCTCTATCCTCTAAATGAATGGCTTTAACACATGCTTCATCTAAACTAGTGGGATTGAGAACTAGAATCATGTGTTTCAAGTAACTATGCAACCCACCTATATACTTAAGTAGTGTTTCCTATGTATAAAGAGGAATATTCAAAAGTAAAGCCTTTTTCCTAAAATCTTGTGTATAATCTTGAACACTTTGGCCTTTAGTTTGTCTAAAAGATTGCCAATCCATCATGGCTTGCTGCATATAGCCTAAAGGATTAAATTTCTTTCTGAGTGCATCAACAAATTCACTCCAATTGAAAATCAAGTTACTTATGTTAATCTTGTTTTCCTTCAAATTACTCTCCATCGGATGAGATTTGTGCCTCCCATTTGAAGAGTAGCCAGGTGAATTTTAGCCTCATCATCTGCAATCTTTTGGACCCTATAATATACTTCAATTTGATTTATCTAGTTATCCATCTTTTTTGAATTAACCTCACCATTATACATTGGAAATTCAAAACTCAATATCTAGCTTTAGTGAAGGAATAAATTCAATATCTTTTTTGTCTTTACCATCTTTACCATCACTCAAAGAGGAAGGTTTCTTAGATTTTTTACCACCTCCATCATGCTCCATATTAATTCATCATTATTGGTAAATTTCTTCAACCATGTCCTTCATTTCTAAGAAGGATTGTCAAAAACATCATTTAGACTCAAATTCATCTCCCATTTCTATAGTACATCTTGATCCAATCTTTGGATCATATTCTGCCAATTCTCCTTCACCCCGTCTAGATCTCGACCTTGTCAACATACACTAACAATCCATATGGTTAAATATGAATTATGCTCTAATACCAAAAATATGATCTATAATCATAATCAGACAAGTGTTTTCATATCAAAAAACACACTTATAATAGATTGAAACCTTAATATAATGATTTAATTATAATAGACATTTTAAATGATTATGATTTTTTTAATAATTCATAATTGATGGGAATATTTAAGAGTGAAAATAAATGAGACAAAAATTGATAGATAATACCAAATGATTTGATAATGGAGTTTGGATATAAATCATATGTCACTGGATCTACTCTAATGGGAGATCGCTCCTTATTAATTGTAGCAAAAATTACTTTACAATAATAATAAGTCTTCAAAATCATCTTTTTGGGCTTTGCTCTATCTAAGAGATACTTTTGAAATAATAAAATTTGTTTGAGGCCTTTAAAATCTCTAAGTCTATAATCACCCTCATGCATTCCTTGTCTCCATGGAATTATATTGAAAAACATGCTTTCAAATATAAACTCGAGCTCATTTTATAGTGTTAAAACCCATAGCCCACTCGATTGGACCTTATCACTTTTGGCTAGGAGGATAGGGTATGAAACCAATAAGCATAATTTTAGTGCTTAAAAAAAATACATTTGTCCCACATTTGGGATGTGGGTTTAAATTTGGGTATTAAAATTCCATGAAACTTGTGGTAGATAATGCCTTTAGAGGCATATTGCACAAATTGGATGGTATGCATGTTGGTTGATTCATGGTATGTGGAAAGTTTGGTATTTCATGGGAATGTGTGGTAGCATGTGGATATTAGATAATGAAACATGGTATGAAACATAGAGTCTTTTTCCATGTATGTGGGAAGTATGAGGTGTCATGTGGAAAGTTGGAGGGGCTTTGGCATGAAATTTAATTAATTACATAATATATAAAAATTAGACCATAGTGAATGGTGGTAAGCCACATAGTGGCTTGAGGACCCATGACATGGTCTAATTTCCTCTTTCCACTTGTCATTTACTCTTCAATTTTTTATCACTTTCCACTTGTCGATGTCTAAACCCTAATTTTTTTTATTTTCCCATTTTGATCTTCCACGTGTCATAACTCATGCATACGGGCTCTATTTTGTAATCTATGAAATGCATAAGAAAGATTTCAACAAGCCCTTAACCATAAAAATGATCAAACTAAGATTTTATAACTTATTTTTTATAGAAAATTATATATCTTCCCAGATCACCTAACATCCCCTGCTCACCAAATCATCCTTTTCTCACAAACTACCTATGTTTTGCATGGGAAAACTACCCCTATTCTGAGACAGAATAGGGGGTATCTACCTTGTTTTTTCATAAAAATTTGGTTTTGGATAGGTATCTCCAAGTGTCAATGGTGATTTATACCAAAAATTATCCTAAACACCAAGTTTTATATTCCCAACTAACACCATTTGCAATGCAGACTTTCCTTAGGTAGGTTGTGTTTTTTAGTTTAAGGGCTAACTATGTTTACATCATTATTGGGACCTTTTCCATGTTAAAAATATGTTGTGATAGGTTTATATGTTATTTAATAGCCATTTTATAGTGTATCCATCTCTTATTCAACACCTTGAACTCTAAAAATACCCCAATGCTCTTACAAACACAAAACTAGGATCTTCAATTACTTAGATTGAGACAATCATCTTAATCTTCTAATGTATGTGGTTTTGGATTTGTTCATGGTGTAAAAAATTCCTTATTGAGTTTAATAACCGCCATTTCATTAATATTTATCTCCCATTAGCCTACCAAAATATCTTTTCCCTTCAAGGTTAAGCTCACTGTCAAGACTGAGACACTTGTCATGACTATGATTGTCTTCTTATGGAGGACCCCTGTTTGGTATAATTGTATGAGACTAAGTGTTTAAAATGTTTTTGAGAGTATTTATAAATATATTACTTATATTTCTTGCTCATTCTCCCTTTTCATGACCTTCACACCCTTCTTAACAAACTCATGTCTCTTACTACCCTCATATGACTATACCCTACTATTTAGGGTTTCTATAGGTTTATATGGAAAGAGTTAAGCCTTGTAGATGTTACATAAGAATTACTCATGCTTTAAAATATCATGAGTATGTGTTTGAGATCGATTTTTTTCTTTGGAAGACCTTATATCTCCACCTAAGCCCCTTTTTCATCTCACTATTTGTCTCAGTTGTAGGTGGCACTTTTTAGGCCTCTAGGTGCATGTGTGGAATTCATAATATTTGATTTTGATGTGATATACCTATTTAATTCCATTTAAGGTCACAAAACCTGATTTAAATCATCATTCCTCCCTTAAAACCTTGAAAACACCATGTAAGTAATAAGTTTTGGTCATTGTCTAGTGTTTTGGTTGTAGGTGTGTCTTCCCAGGTCTGTGTATGGACATGGAGTAAGCTTGGGGATGTCTAAACATCAAATTCCATCTTCTATTTGTCATCTTGGCTCATGAGAATCACTTAGATCATTTAGAATCATTTCACTTTGGTGACATAGTCTAAGACCATCACTATGAAGGCTAAGGCTTCTTTTGATCATCATCCTATAGACTTTACTAAAAGGTTTCATTATTTTTGAAGCCATCTTTAGACCTTGAAAACTCCCATCTCCACTCATATTCAAGATCTCATCCTTGGCATAGGATTTTTACTATATAGGTACTATCTATTTATCCAAGTTGGATTTTTACATTACCTTGTAAGTACATCTAGTGAAGTCTTCAAAAACCTCTTAGGCCTTTATTTTCCACTTTTGGAGATTGAGGGCTTGAACAATCCATTGCCTTCCCAAGTTGGTTTAGACTTATTATGGCATCTTGACAACTTTAAAAAGATTATCATGTTACTTTTCTCATGCTAGGGTTTCAAACACTAGTTCTATCTCTATTTTCAATGCTTGAAATGGTTCTCAGCTCTCTATCATGCTACTTCTAAGTGGTAACTAATACATTACAGTGGACAAGATGAAACTTTTTCACAAATGTGAACTTGTGTGCTTTCCTTGGGTAATATCACTACACGTTTGACAATTTTAAGTCATTTTAGCACAAGGCTACCTCTTCAAACATCACTATGACATGAACATGATCCTACAATTGCAAAACTTTGAGCTACAAAGTAGAGAGAATGGAATTAGACTAAAACAAGCCTAAGAAGAAGCACTTTTAAAATATTTAGACCTATAAAATAAATATATCAATGGAAAACTAGTGTTTAATCCTTCAAAAAAACATGAAACTATCAATACCATCAAACCAAAGCGAGGAAATCTGAGATAAGTACAAATAGTGACCCCCTCATGGTTGCAAATGCATAAAAAGTTGCCTAGAGTGTTAGAAATTGTTAATGAAGGAGGAGCCACCAATATGATACTTATTTCTATGAAAGTGAATCTCACTTAGAGACCTTTCACCCACCAAGACCATTCTTCCCAACTCCACCTATACGATTCACACCAATCACTTTAAAATGGCCTTCCTTAGCTTGCTAAGAGAAAATGAAATAAAATAAATTCTAGATAAATTTTTTAATTAAATTTATACACTAAAATCATGGAAATTTATTTTTGGATGTGAAGAGACACTCTACCCATGTTTTTAGCTACAAGTGAACTCAAGGAATCTGTACAAGTGCCCAAAAGGGCCTAATAACAAGGATAAACTCCCCTTTTTTGCACATAACTACTTATTATATAACATCTGACTTCCCTTGACATGATCCTAACCTATTACATGTTTAAACTCACCTTGGTGACAAATTTTTCCTCTTGAAAGTATGTACAAGTCATTAATTAAGCTAAAATATGACAAAATGACACTTTTTCCCCATGAAGCATAACAAATAACGAATTAATGACTTGTAATCACTTTGAAACATTTGAAATAAAATTTTTGGTCATATTAAACACAAAATATACCTTTGACCAAGTTTGACTAGGGTTGACCAACTTTAACTTTGGTTGACTAGGACTAAGACAAGGCTAAGTAAGATGATAGACCAAAATGACACCCTATAAGACACATGAAAACCTTCTTAAAAATTTTAACATATTAGGGGTTGACCCCATTATATATAATTAAAATTTGGTCAACAACTACAAGAACAAATACCTGTAATTCATGCCCTAGAGTGAAGTTAAACTTTATTGAGATCCTAAAACATTAGAAGTTACCTCATGATTATTCTCAGGTGTGCATAAAACCCACATCAAAAATCATTATTTTCATGTTACATATTTATTTCATGTATCCTTATTTTCATAATATTAATGTATCTTAGTTTATTTTTAGTAAGTCTTAATATATTTAGATTCTACATAAGTTTCTTTATTATTCTTTCTAATCCTGCTATTAATGGAAACTCCTCATGGTGTAGTTTTATAAATCTCAACCTAGGTCCACCAAGTTTAACATGGTTCAAATATACCTTATTTCATACCTATGATATCCTAATCAACTTATCAAAAATATTGACATCAATACTATTTATATCAAAAATAAGAATGGGAGTTTTAATGTTAGTAAAGCTTCAACTTCAATGGCTAGGAAACCAATAATGTCCCTCCTCTTAATAATAGCGTTGAGAATACTCCTTCTAGTGGTCCTAATTCAAGTCCAATCTATACCCTCCTCTAAATTTTCCTCAATACATTTAAAAAGTGGTAAAATAAAAAGCCCTTATGAAAGCTTCCAACCACAACTAAATACTCCAAATACAAAGTCACATTGTTTGAATGAAATTTCAAGCTCCCTAAGTCATTCCAAATAAACCATGTCAAGAATTACATCCCCCCTCAATTTATACATTCCAATTAAAATATTATCCCCTAACCTCTAATCCTAAAAAATGATGATTAAACACCTTCAAATTAAACATTTGGATTCATTCATTATGTCTATGGATATTAGAAGAATTTATCCAAACATCACATATGACAAGACCACTAATCTATAAATTCATATTAAATCAATTGGTATCCTTTAAAAGTATTATATTCTAACTAAAACCTATCTACCTACACAAATTATAGCCAAAACCTTAGTTTGAGATGTAATAGAATAGTAAAATCAGCTTCTAACTCATCCAATTATGCAACTAGAGGATTTATTCAATACTTCAGTTAAGGAAATCCAACATGATTAAATTATTGAGAATATAATTATAAACTACATAATCTCTAATTAATTACATAAATAATATTCCCATGATTTCATCAAGTGTTAAAAATAATTGGTGTATAAATCAAAACATAACATGAGTGACACAAATTTATTCAAACTCTTTTTACTACTTTTAAGGCCCCTCTTCAATAAAAAGTTAAGATCTTCTCCCTTAACAATTTATAAAAGTCATTAAACCAAGAAAAAAATACAATATTTATTTATGATCCAATTTAAACCATCTCAAGGAACTAATAAGGAATATTTCCACACTTAAACCAATACAATTAATACTAATTCATCTCAAAATAATCCTCCTCATAATCCAACATCCAATCAAAACCCTACCTACCCTCCTTTGAGTTTTAAATAACTTATAAAGTTACTATCACCATTTCAATCTTATGTCCATACATTCCCCCCCCCAAACCAACATGGTATAATCCCAACATGTTTTGTTGGTTACATGTCAACATTGGTAATTCTCATGAGACATGTCATGGACTTAGAAAACTTGCCTTGGATATTCTATGAGGGGAAACCTTCAACCATGACTATATCTTCAAATAACATTATAAATAATACCAAACAACCTATAAACTAATAACTTCAACCAATCCCATCAAGGTGATCAATATAGTAATAAAATATCTCAAAAAAGCCTCAAACATCTCATCTAAATACATACCATTCTAATGAATACTATGGGTCAATGTTAACTACCATCATAATCCCATTTATAAAGACCATGGGTTAAGCCTAAGAATCCATATCCTAACAAAATTATTATTAAGGGCACTATTAATACTAATTTTTTGGCTTTAATACCTACACATGAGTTTAATCCACCACCAGTGGGTCAACCTAGTGTCAAAAATTCTTCTATTACCATCACTCTTAAATATAATATTTTAAACTCACCTAGGTATCATTATGGTTCATACCAAAAGTATTCCCCATGGTATTTTTTAGATGATCTTAACTCCATGCCTTATTACATCCATTCAATGGAACTCATGTTAAACTTACAATATCATCATATATTTTTCATATATTTCTTTTAAAATATAAGGGTATCCCCATCTAGTGAACCTGAACCATTTTATCAATATTTTAAAGCTCCCACACCTACACAAATACATATAATTGAGACCATATCTCATCCTCCCCCTTACAACAAACTCTCTAAAGAGTTTCCTAATGATATCATGACTACTTATGAAGTCATTTTTAAGGTTGATGATCCACCTCTATGTATTAAAATCATGATAAATGATGCTCAAATAAGGAATGTTTTAGTGGGTGAAGGTTCAATAATTAATCTTACTTCACTTTGGTTAATCTAAAAAATTTATTTTTTTCTAAAGATGATCTTAATCAAACTAGACTTACATTTCATGGACTTGGCAAAACCAACCAAAATCATCTTGGTTGAATTTAGATCCCTCCTACTATTGGACCTAAAATAGTGTGCACTAATATTATGGTCTTAGATCTTCCACTTTCCTAAAATAAACTTCTAGGTTGTCCTTGGACTAATCACATGAGAGTTATTGCCTCTTCTAGTAACCAATTCATCAAGTTCAATAATGATGATAAGTTTTAAAATCATGAAGTTTATTCCAATCAATGGGATATCAAGATACCAAATCCTAAGTATCAATATAATATTATAAATATCCAACACATTAATAGTCCTCATCTTATTGACTTTGTAAACATTCATCCTACTTTGTAAGTTACTCTTGCTGACTTTGATGATGATGAACCCAATGAAATAAACCATTTACAACATCACTAGATTACCTCCTTATATATTGAACTAGATTCTTCTTTCTCTCCTACCACAAGATAGGACCTTTTCATTTTTTTTATGATGATAGTGAAATACCACCCCCCTGTAGTGATAATTAAGATTATTATACAAAAGATGATTTTGAATGCAATGAGATTATTATGTCTAATCCTCTATAATAAACGTCATTAATATATCCAAGAGACTTTAGAAAAATTGGTATATCATTTAGGGATAATTCTAATGATAATTACCAAAAAATTATGCATGCATGTAATATCTATATATGGTATGATGTGGATTACATTGTATCACAATATCAATCATGGAATTTAGATGTTCATCACTAGTAAAAGACCTTGTTCAAATATATTCTTTCAATTGAGATGTTCATTTAGTCCAAATTTATCTTCATTTCAATTCAAGTGAAGAATATAATGATTTATAAATTTAAGGATATGTCCTTCCTATTAATCCACATTTATAAACACTCAATAGATTCTTTAGAAGATCTCTAATTTTCGTAGAAATCTCAGTGATGAAGTCTTTTAGATATTATTATTCACATGACAATATTTATGACTACATCAAACAAATTGATACAATTCAAATCCATTCCAATATTTATAAAAATACCATCCAAATTGATATGATTTAGTTCCATTTCAATATTTATGACTGTATCCTCTATCCCAATATAATTATCATTCCAGTATCTATGACTATATCAGTAAGCCTGATATGACTCAGATTCACCCAAATTTTCTAACTAAACCTATCATGATTCAGAATGTGTTGATATATTTTATTTAAAAATACA
>JARHVA010009679.1:60000-177500 GCA_037957365.1 Torreya grandis
AAAAGACTCTTAGGAATTCTTGATCAAACTAGCATATTAATATTTATCCTACACCATGGGCCTATTGTAATAATATTCTTACTTCCACTTGGGAAACTCCATTTCATCTAGTCTATGTCTCAAGAGCAATATTCTTACTTACTCTAGGGAAACTCCATTTTATCTAATCTATGTCTCCAGAGCCATTTTTACAATAGAAGTGGAGTTACCTTATTTATGAATTTATCTTCATGACATCATCCCTAATGAAGAGATTTTTGAAGAATGCCTTCATACCTTATAGTTAATTGATGGTAAATGCATGAATTTTATTCATCATAATAATTATTAGAAAACTTGCATCACTAAATAACATACCAATAAATTCTAAGTTCATACTTTTATGCTAGATATTTAGTGTTAAAATTATATTACACCCATGATAAAGGTAAATTATTCTAAAACTTGGTGGGGTCCCAACCTCATCATAAACATTCTTGGACCTAAAACTTATATATTAAAAATTAATAAAGAACATATATTTAAGTAATTGAGTAACACTAAGTTCTTGAAGAAGTATTTTTCTTGACCTATATTGTTCTTAGTTTAATTTTATGCATGATTTTTATCCTTTACATATCAAATGGTTTATTTTTATTTGAGCTACTTGTGGATTATTTTATTTCATTTGTTTTGTCTTAGCTTAGAGTTTGTAGTATCATACTTAATACCCATTATTTGTCTTTAGGTTTCTTTTCATTTTTTACAACTCTTGGTTTCTTAGAATTTGTATTAGTATCATTTATTGGTTATTTCGTGTCTTTTTATTACATGACTTTAATTTTATTTTAGGCCATTATTTCATTCACATCTTATTGATCTATTTTATACTTGTTACACCCTTTTAGGGTTTTTGCTATCTTTTTATGATTCATAGTATTTTATTATTTTTATGCCTCTTAGATTATTAGTTTGTGAGTTATGTTGTAAGACCTTGAGGAATACAACTAGACACTCCTCACAAATTCCCATGGCATTTTATATCCTTATTTTGATCCCAACCTTAGTTATATGTCCTTTTATAAAGTTATGGAAATGATCGAGAGTGGTGTTTTTTCACTTAAAGTCAGTTATATTCTCTTGTGGTAAAACTATTGTAGTCTATCTACATATATTCAATTGACATTTTACCCTTTCTTATGATGTAATTTCAACATATTATCATTGTAATATCTCCATTTACACATTTTATGTGATTTGGTTAACCTAATAATTATATACTTATTTCCATGATCTTTCCTAAATAACATCATCCTTTTTGGGTTCACCCAAGTTAGTTTTAATTTTGAAACAATTTTTAAGGTGTAAGTCTAGGAGTATATTAACCTCATTGCCTCTAGGTTATCTTATTTAGGTGTAATATTTATTGTGGTAATCACTATTATCACTATTAGTTGTCATTATAAATCCATATGGAGGAGGAAAATATAAAAATACAAAAAGATTCAAAAGTCATACTATCATAATAAAAATGAAAAATATCTTTCAAGTTATATCACACAAAAATATGCAATCATTTTGGCACACCCCCTATTCTATTCAAAGGTCAAAATCATAGTTGGCCTCATGATATATCAAATTCCTATTGGGGTGTGGTAGGAATATTGACTAGGGTAGTAAGTATCCTATATATACAATTTGGTGCCACCTAATTTATCACACTAGTACCTCATAGTTGAAGTTGAACAACTCTATAAGGGGTCATAAGGAACAAGGAACATGTTGTGGGAAGGTATGCTCCTTTTTATTTTTCATGCATACTAGCTATCATGGAATGATATTTACACTTAAATAATTATCCCAAGCTTACACTTTCTAGGTAGGGTTCTTTAGGGCCACTGACATTCAAAACTCTTAGTCTTGACAAACTAATTAGAGTGTGCAATGGTAAATACCATGTTTTCACTTGATGACACATTATATTGCCTTCTATTCTACCCATTGATGGGTAGTTTTTTTTTAAATATACCAAATATTTGTATTACCTATTCTTCATATCTTTTAGACTTGTTATCACTATGATAACTTTACAATTTTCCATTTTTAATAGTTGATGCATATTTGAGTTGTTTCAATATTATCTCTTGGTCATGCCTTACCTTTATATGATTTATTTTAGTTATGTTTGAAACCTTGAGACTTCTATTCACTTTTTACTATCCATATAGTCCCATTTTCCCTTTTAATCCTTTCATGTTTCACCTTTTTTTGGGGCCAACCTAGTCCATTTTTATTTTTCATGATTTATTTTTCCTTGGGTCCTTCAGTCCTATAATAGTCTTAGTGTTTCATCTCACTAATTTTGCTTTGTGGTTATCATGTTTTTACTTATATATTATGGTTATAACTTATCATTATCAATCCCAACTTGCCATTTTTTTTGGGTTTAGAACTACTTTTGAGATTTTTCATTTACTTCCATTTACTGACTATCCTATGACATGTGCATTGCTTATATTATATTTTTAACATTATATCTTTAGTGTTTCCAAATTAAATTTATTCACCCACCATAATCAAGACTATTTTATTTAAATTCATCATTTATGTAGAAAGGTAAGTCAAGGGATGTATATGTCACTTTCAACTACTCATTATAATTAGTTTTATCACACATAATGTTATCTCTATAGTCAACAAGGCAAGTGAAGGTACGTATTTGTATCTAGTTTATTTTATTTTATTTAAGTCTTATTCTTAGTTTCTTACAACGTTTTATTTTATGTTTTAGTGCCTATGTGTATATTTACAAAAGAACCATTCTGTGTTACACTAGTGTAACATGCAATGAACTTTAGGTGGGGTATATGTATATACCTGATATTTTTTTATGTTGATAAATTTACTAATAGTTTATATTGTAGGGTATTATCATCACATCAATCTCCCTGAGTGAATTCCCTAAGGAGTGCACCAAGAATGGGGTGGGATTGTCTCATGATAATTTTCAATAAATGGTTGCATACTATTATATCATACCTTATTTACTATCATTTTGACCTTCAATGATTATATTTCTATCTTCCTTATTAATCTCCTTATGTCTATATTTTTTAGCACCCTATATTACTATAATATTAATGAGGCCAATATAGTTTATTTCCATCTTGTCTTTCCCTTACTATATCAACATGGCCAATATAGTTATAATTACATCCCTATCTTCCCAACTATATTTCCCTACCTGATATAGTTATGAGCTAACTAACATCCCATTTGATTGTATTGGACTTATTTATACTGTTAAATTATATTTTAGGATTATTTCTAGGCTTGGATTATTATATATGGATTATATTTATCATTAATAACACATTTCTTTTCTATATTTTTTTACCCTAATTTATATTAATTATAACCCTAATAAGGATAGAAACTAGTATATAATTTACATTGCAATATATGACAATCAAGCATGAATTTAAATGTAATGGTTTGGAAATGATTTGGCTATTACACTTGATAAATATAGAAATAAAAAAAATGATAAGATGCTTAGTAGTTTCATGTTATACACAAGACTTAGATAGGTAGAAAGTAACAAGGTAGGAAATAGGATTGTAAGTCACACGATGTAAATTTTGGATTTATATTTTCATTCAAAAAAATTCTTAGCCTCAGGTCAATACCATCTAGAAGGTATGTTTTAGGTCTGGTAATTTTATCCCTATATATTTTGATTCTTTGTTTTGATACAAGTATAGTCACATATTTATCTTTTAAATTTATGTTCAATCTAAAAAATTTATTATGTGCATAATATACATAAATTGGTTTTATTTTATTTAAAGCCATAGGTTTATTTACAATGATATAATTAGGCCTATAAAAGGGTAATAAAGGTGTATTAGGCTAAACTCAACCACTCCCCATGAATGGGTGAGAATTTACTATGTATACAATAATTTTAAGATTGAATTGAAATCACATGTAGTTCTTCACATTATATATATGTGTGCAATTTTAATCATTCAATATATAACACCCATGATTTATCTTTTGACACTTAGAAAATGGAAAGTTTGGATTGAATATAAAGTGCTTAAAAATTATTTTTGGAGACGTAGGCTGCACCCTAGTTCAGCAAAGGATTGTTTGAGCCCTCTTGTTCAAACCTAGTCCAACATGGGAATGACCTTAGGATGTGGGTTACCTATATTTAGAATAGACCTATATGATTTTTAATGAGGCTACCTCCTCAAATATGATAATTTGGACCTCTCTTCTAAAACCTAATCAAGCTGGGATGAAAAGATTAAATAATTTACATGAAATAAGTCCTATTCTAACATGTGGTGATACACCATGAATCTATCATATGCATTCATAAACTTGAATGCTTATCACACTAATAGAACATGAAAAAAACTAATACAATGCTTACTATAATTTCTAAGCAACATTATTTCACATATAAGTTAGTTTGATGCACTAAGACTAGAGGGTAATGAAGATAGTGTATGGTTGAAGACACTTATAATCAATAGTCCACCCTATCATTGATATATAAATGCTATGACACACTATATGACCTACAAAGAATATTGTTAGCATTTAGGTTGAGCTCAGATCTATAGAGGGAAGGTTAGATCACTTTACACATTAATAAAACATACAATACTAAACACAAATTGACAAACATTGTAAAATGTCTTTCTTATTACTCTAAAAGGTAGAAAAAACAATTTATGGTAGAGTCTAGCTATACCAACCTGAGGGATGAAAATTAATAGCTTGAAGGCTATATTTTTTTATAGAATGGAAGGTAGGAAAGGAGAAGTTGTAATGCTAAAAGAGGAATCAATGATCTCAACTCCATTTTAACTACAGTTACAATTACCTCTATGTTTATGCTCATTAAAGATTCTTGATTGATCAGAGTCACTCCAAACTATTACACAATTACATTATTCCCTTATTGATGCTCCTTGATGGTTGTAACATTAGGATCAAGTTATTTTGAGATGGGTTCTAGCATAAATATAGTTACAACCATCATATCAATCTTTTAGAGTTTTGTCTTAGTGATAATTAATCTTCACTGGTTCATCGATTTACATGGCATCTTACCATGTTCATGACACTTGGTAGCTCTGCATTCATATTTAGGATCCTACTCTTAGTCCATCTCCTTATGCACTTGTGCCATGTGGTGGCCTCACACTCAGTTTGAGCCTCATTAGATTATTGACCTTTCTGACCCCCACTCACTATTGGATATGAATGCATGATCAAACACCAATCATTAGATATTTTTGGAACCATTATCCTATCAATCATCACTTTTCATTAGATCTTCTTCTTATTTAATTTTGATCATTGATCCTAATTTTTGAATCTAAATGACTATTCCACATGGCTTAAGATTGATATCTACATGCATGTATTTGACATCTACATGAACATATTTGATATCCATGAGAATGCCAATGATGCCTACATGACCATCAATATTTGGACCATAATGGATGATTACTGAGGTTAAACTTTGAAACTTGTACGAATGTAACTTTGTTGGAGTAATTTACCTAAAATAAACAATTATATCAGAGCTTTTGCATTGGTCATTTTATCTTTAGGTTATTTTCCTTGAGATTTTGTTTGGGACACTTTCCCCAAAAGAATTATGTCTGTGGGCTTTTTAGTTTTGGACAAAATGTCTGAAATAATTTGTACTTTAATTTTTCTGTGGACAAACTATTCAAAAGAATTCTATCTTTAGGAAAATTGCTCAAATAATTTTCCTAAAATAATTTGTACTTTGGGAACTTTGTTTCTAGCATTTTTATCAGGACAATTATCATGGAATTTTGGTCTAATGGAAATATGTTCAAGATTTTGTCAAGGACCTTTTGCTTTGTATATTTTATCCAACTAAAATTTGTCTTTGAAAATATTATCTTAGACATTTTGTCTAGAAGAATTCTACCTTCGATAATTTTAATTGACATTTTTACCCAAAAAAATATTTACTTAGTCTTTTCGCTTCAGGACAATTTTCTCAAAATAATTCCAACACTTAGCCAAATAAAATTTGAAATATTTCCCAAGTGTAAACTAGGCTTTTAAGCTTGTAATCTCTTCTAGACTTATTCTTGAAACTACTCAAACACCATGAAAACCTATTTAAAACATTAATATTTATTTTCTAGACCCATTTCTAAGTCATTTTATCTCTCTTCAAATAGGGCCGGCCCTATTCAAATTTATATCTAGGCCTAGGTAAAGCTTGACATGTGGTCCAAAATGGCCAAAAATTTTGGTGACTTAGCTGGCTTGACCAACCTATTGGTCATGGAACCTAGACATTGATTAAGCTTGCTCATGATGGCTAAATGAATAAAGTATTAATTGAAAAAAGAATCTAATTTATTCTTGGAATTTTTTTTAGAATAATTAGACACTTCACAAAAATAAAAAAGTAATGAAATAGATGAGACAACTAACTAAATAATAAATAGGACAATATGCAAAAGCACTTGGAGGAAAAGGCATACCTATCAAACTATGTACAAAGATCATATGATCAAATTAATAACATAATTTCATATACCTCCTATTAAAATGGATGGGAAGGCTCTCTCCATTTAATCTAGCAAGATCAAATGCATTTCTCTCACTGCAACTTGTGATGACATAAGGTCCACTCCAAAGGCTATCAAAATTGGCGTGTTTTATTGGTTTTTCATAGTCCTCATCCCATTTGAGGACTATTTCACCTTGTTTGAATATCCTTGAGGAATCTCTAATTAAATGAATTATTCACTTGGTGTTGGTTCGAACACATGGTGTGCATAAAAGTGTCCCTTATTTCTTTTAGCAGTCTTAGGTCATTCAACCTCACCTACATAGTATCATCCTCAAGGAGCTCAATATGATGTGCAATATCTAATGTAGGAAGTTCAAGAGATATAGGGAGTTTGGATTATTTACCATATATAAGATGATATGTGGAGTATCTAATATATTTCTTAGGTTTCACTCTATCTACCCATAGGGTAGTCTTCAATCTAGTATGCCACTTCCTTAGGCTATCCTCTATAGTCCTCTTGATGATCTTCAATAAGTTCTTATTTGTGGAATTTGTTAGTCCATTACCTAGTGGGTAATAGTTGGAAGATTCTTTGAGATAAATCCCATGTGAAAGATCACACTCACACACTTTATTGCTATTGAAATCCAATGCATTATCAAAAATTTTGTAGAAGGCACACCAAATCTGGTTATAAGACTATCATAAAAGTCCATTAGCCTCCTTGAGATCAACCACTTTAACCCATATTGTAAAGTAGCCTATAGCTATAATAATTCACATGTGCCCTTTACTTGAAAGGGGTTTATCATCCCTATGAAGTCCAAGTACCATTACATGAAATGTTGTTATACTTGTATTGGTTGTAAGGGAAGGGTAGCTAATCTCTACTTTCCAACAAACATTGTACATTTCTTGCATTTCCTTACCCAAAAGTATGCATATCTAAACACAGTAGGCCAAAAGTATCCAAATCTAATGATCTTAGAGGATGTAGCCTTGGCAGCAAAATACCCACCAACTAGACCATCATGGAACTACTCAAGCAGCTTGTCTACTTGGTAGGACTCCACTAACCTCAAAAACATGCCTCCTATGTCTTTCTTCAAGAGTAATCCATCTACTAGCTCATAAGGTATGCTTTTCAATATAAAGTGCCTTCTCTTGGTTCTGTCTAGCCCCATAGGATATTATCTTGATTCAAGAATTCTAATTGTATCATGAGTCTAATTGATAGGTACATTGTCTATAACTATCTATTGGCTATCATGGATCACCAACACTTGATATTTATGTTGTTTTACCTATATTACAAATTTCTCACATAATCATATGCCTTTTAAAATATTTTTAACTCTAACCTCAAGGTAACACTCCATGATTTTTGTCACCCATTCAACTCTTTTCTCATTGAGGTCTCTATTGAGTATAAACTCTTTGACACTTGGGTATGCCACCATGAGTATGATCTTGCTATTAGAGACCATGTGTCTAAACTTCTTAAAACCTCTTAATACTATAAGCACATGTTTCTATACAAATTTGTATCTTTCCTCATATACCTCCAAGGCCTAACTAAAGAAAGTAATAAGTTTTTTCACACCTTATTCATTCTTCTATATCAACATGGTAGAGATGGCACCCAATGTAGAGAAGGCATATAAATAAAAATATTTGTTAAAATCAGGATTAAGCAATGTAGGGGAATGAGAGATGGCCTCCTTGATGGATTCAAAACTTCTCTTACCTTCTCTATTTTATCTAAACTCTTTGCACTTTTTCAACATATGAGTAAGAAGTTTGACCATCTCTGTAAAGCCTGGGATGAACCTCCTTATGAAATTGATCTTCCCCAAGAAAATCTATAGAACTTTCTTATGCTTGGGAAAGGGAAAGGACAATATGGACACAAATATTTTAGGGTCTATATAAATACCATATTTATACACTATATGACCCAATAATCTACCTTCATGTACACCAAATATGCATTTCTTAGGATTCAAAGACACACCAAATTTTTTACACCTTTCAAAGACTAACCTCAAATGAGCAATGTGATCAGATGGGTCCTTTGACAAAATAGTGATGTCATCCAGGTAGAAGCACTATACCATTGGTCAAACCTTAAAAGGTAATATCCATTACCCTCTAAAAGGTTGCCTCAACATTGAATAGTCCAAAGGGAATTTTTAAGTATATATAAGTGTCCCACTTTATGGTGAAAGAAATTTTATGCCTATCTTCTTCTTTGACCATGATTTGATTATAGCCAAAGTAGCCATCAAGTAGTGAGAACCTCTTAGAGCCTACTACCTTTTGAAGAATCTGATCTATGAGGGGCAGTGGGTAGTGGTTATATAGGGACACCTTATTGAGATCCCTAAAGTCAACACATAAACATATCTCCTCATTTTTATTCCTTATTGGTACAAGGTTTCCCAAACATGAAAAATGTTTGATGGGGAATATGATCTTTGATTAAATCAATTTGAATATTTCCCTCCTTATTAGGTCTTCTACGTTTGGATTGATAAGCCTTTGTTTCTGCCTGACTGGCTTTATATTATCTTCTAGTTCAATGGTGTGTAGTGCAAGTTTGGGATAAAATCCCTCCAAATCCTTGTATTCCCATGAAAATACATCAAAAAATTATTAGAACAAGGAAACAAATGCAAATCTCTCATCTACTATGTTAACCTTTCTTAACTTCAACAAATTATTTTTAAAGATATATATCCTTTCATAATGTTCTTACTTACATGAGATACATAATTCTACCTTCCTCATTTGGTCATCTTCATTGAATATGCTCTCTAAAGTCACAAGTCCTTTAGGTAGCTTATTATATCTTATCTGTACTATTTGATCATCATATTAATTTTGGAACTTGTCTTGATTCGTATGGAAAAATTATGCCTCTTGCATAAGAAGACATATACTTTGACCATCATTATCAAGAACTTGTCAAATTAACTCATTTTTAGGCATAGATAACCTACATATGATCTTCATCTTATCTTGACTTTGGTTTCCTTTGAATCCTTATGAAATATCATATTGAGCTTCAATGGATGCAAGCCTATCTGCATGTTGATTTGATTCTCTTTGTATGGATTGAATGTTGAATGCTAATAAGTCCTCCATGAGGTCCCATACATAGTGCTTATAATCTCTCAAATATTGATTATTGATTGCACTTAAGCCTCTCACTTATTTCACCACAATCTCATTATCACCCTTGACTTGAAGAAGTTTGAAACCTCTCCTTATTGCCTCTTATAAACAATGTAAAAGAGCTTCATATTTAGTTATGTTTGAAGTGAAGTGTAATTGAATTTAAATCTTGTATCTAATGATACTTTTGACCTAAGGGTGAAAATAGAAAGGTTCCAACTCTACTACCATTATTTAACCTTGATCCATCAAAAAGTAAGATCCATAGACCATCTCCTTCTTGGGCATTGCTAGTTAGGCAAGGTATATTAGCACCCTCCTCATGCATACAATAGAGCCATAAGCCTAATTCTTCAATGTTGTTATAGGGATTAAATCCATGATTTTTAGTTAGCTATTCATCCAAGTATAGATCTAAGATGCCTTTAAGATGATCATGAGGCTCTTTTTTATTGACATCTTCATATCCTTTAAATATGGTGCACTTAAAATTTTCAAGGTTAGGCATATAAGGCTTTAGGTGGAACCTAGAGACATGTTTTGACCTAATGGTGACCTTAGTTCCATACCTAGTCCTAAAGACCATGTATGACCAGTCAGAGGACAAATAACCCCCAATATTTGTAGTAAAGTCCTTAGATAAGCATAGGACAAAATATGGAGGTAGGTCTACAACCATTACATCTTGAGTGATGACACAATTAGATAGGCTACCAATGTGATCTGAAGATCTTTCAAGATTCCTATTGTCTTAGTGGGGGAGCCATCCAATTGAAGTACACCTTTTTCATTAGGCACATACTTAAGCTCAAGTTTGTTATGGTTTTAGGCATCATTGAGGTTCAAGCACTTGAATACATCATGCAATTATCCACTAACTAGTCCCCTATGATGACTAACAAGTAGAATGGAAGGGGATTAAAAAATTTAAAAGGATGAACAACATTATGAACTTGAATTTGGCTAGGAACTTGGCTAGGATGACTTTTATTGATGAACATAGTGTTCACCTTATCATCTATCTTGCTTTCATGAAAAATCTTAGAGAGATCTTGATAAAGGATATCTTTCTATCCAAGAATAGACAAAGCATCATACATGGACATGGTTATATTTTCCTTTTTCATATGATCTAAAATATTGAAAGGAAGATTAGTACATTTGGTTTTTATTTTGGAGGTAGAAGCATCACTTGGCACTTGAGTGACATGAGGAACAAAAGGAGACTTCTACTATTGTCCATGATGTTGAGGTACTTATTGATTTTTAGGGGATTTAGTTACTATACCTAAAAGGGTAGGCTACTAAATAGATTTTAAATATGATGAATAAGTCCTAGGTTACCCCAAATTATCATCCAACATTCTCTTCTTATTCCTTATCTAAGCTTCAACTAGTTCATCTAATTTTTGTGTTGATTATCCCATGTTTGTTGCTATATGCTCAAATATATTCTCCCCTTCTTAAAATTTCATGAATGTGGTGTCAATTGGTACCTTACCCATGTTACCTTACTATTAAACTTGAATAGAGGACCTTGTGGTGGAGGAGGCATTGTGTCATGACCTTAGAATGAAGGAACATGCTTCCAAATGGGATCCTGATACATTTTTCCACTTGTAGCCATTACCAACTCATTAGATTTCCCCTTAATTGTCATTGATATTCTTGAGCAAATTTATATTATGTGGGGATAAAGGCTCTTGATCTGCTTGCAACTACATGATTGTAGCCATTATTAGATATAACTTGAGTAATTTGTCTTTAGGATTGTTATTTTGATGGATAAGGGGGTCTATTATAGGATTGAGTAGGGTATTGGGCTTGGAAAGGACCTTGGTATGGCCTATATGAAGCTTGTTGTTGTCTCTCTATAGATAGAAGTTTGTTTTTTGTGCTTCTAACAAGCTTTCAATCTTTGAAAACTAGTCCATTTATCTATCATTAGGTTGAGCTTATTTATTTGAAGTGGGAAATGTAACAATAGTAGGTGGGGTTGGTTGTAGCTCAGGGAAAAGTGGCATGAGAGGTCCTATCATGATTCTCCCTACTTGTATCAAGCAATTTTCTTCTCATATAGATATCTCATAAGCCTCAGACAAAGGTGTCCCACCCATAGACTAGATCATGACTACGATATCTAATTTTAAAGCTCTCAAATAGTAAAAAAAAGCATAGTTGGGTGTGAGTTTGATGATAATAGGGATCTTATCCCAAGTCTTTTGGAACCTATAGTTTAAATCAACCAAGGATTCTTGGGGTGCTCTTTTTATGGAGGGGAGTTGCTCAATAAGTGATACATGGTCACTTCTATCCTTAAAATGATTGCATAGATATTCAAAAAACTCATCCCAAGTGTTTATTGAAGCAAGAGATAGACCCCTATACCATTTCAGGGCTTTGCCTTTCAAGGAGGTGCCCAATAACCTCATGGATACATTCTCTTGCGTGATATTATATACTGAGCAAATATTTAGAATGTCATCTATGTGCTCTATAGGAATAGTATAATTCTCTCTTGTAAAGTATGACATACTTTTCAAGGAAGCAATATGAATATCATCATGTTGTTGAAGGTTAAGAGGGATACCACCATTGAAGGGTAAAAAAGGTTGTAATTTAGGCCTTGCCATCTACATTTTCCTTGGTTGACTCTTAGAAGGTTGAGCAAGAGTAGGATTTACAAATATTGGGGAACTAGGAGAGCTAGGGGGTACTTGATTAGGTTTTTAAATATGTACCCTCTTTTTTCTTATACTATCTAGAGACAATTCAACAAATTGAACATGATTACCTTTTGAAGAAGACCTAGTGGAGATCTGGTGCATGTATTAGTCTTCAATCTTCTGATGACTACTCAAAGATTCTTTTTTAATGTTCTTCCACACTATCAAATTCTCTAAGATGATGTCTAGGTATCTATATTAAGGTCCCACTGGGTGTGCTAGAATTGTTGGAGATGTAGGTTACACCCTAATTGAGCAAAGGATTATTTGAGCCCTCTTGCTTAAACCTAGTCCAACATGAGAATGAAACTAGGTTATGGGTTACCTATATTTGGGTCAGACCTATAGGATTTTTAATGAGTCTAGCTCCTTAGATATACTAATTTGGACCTCTCTTTATAAAACCTAAGCAAGTTGGGATGAAACGAATAAATAAGTTGCATGAAATAAGTCCTATTCTAACATGTTGTGATGCACCATTAATCTATGATAGCCACTCATAAAATTGAACCCTTAACACACTAATTGACCATCAAAAAAACTAATACAATGATTTCTATAATTTCTAAGAAATAATATTTCACATAGAGGTCAGTTTGATGCACTAAGACTGTAGGGCAATGAAGATAAGGTCTAGTTGAAGACACTTATAATTATCAATCCACCCTATGCTTGAGATATCAATGCTATAACACACTATATGACCTACAAAGAATATTTTTAACATTTAGGTTGAGATCAAACCTACAAAGGGAAGACTATACCACTTTACACATTGAGAAAACACATAATACTAAACATAGATTGACAAACATTACAAAATGTCTTTCTCATTACTCTAAGAGGTACAAAATACAATTTCTAGTCGAGTCTAGTCATACCAGCCTGAGGGGTGAAAATAAATATCTTGAAGGCTATATTTTTTATAGAATGGAAGGTAGGAGAGAGGAAGTTTTGGCACTGAAAGAGGAATTAATGAGCTCAAATCTATTTGAATTATAGTTATAGTTGCCTCTATGTTTGTACTCATTCAAGATTCTTGATTGATCTGATTCAATCCAAACCATTACATAGTTAAATTATTTTCTCATTGATGTTACCTAATGGTTGCAATGGTGGGATCAAGCTATTTTGAGATGGGTTCTAACATCAATGTAGTTACAACCATCAGATCAATCTATTAGAGTTTTATCTTGGTGTTAACTATTCTTCACTAGTACATCAATTTACCTAGAAACTTACCATGGTCATGAAACTTGGTATCTCTATATTCATCTTTAGGATTTTGTTTTTAGTATGTATACTTATGCACTTGTACCATGTGGTGGCCTCACACTTAGTTTGAAACTCATTATCTTCTTGACTTTTCTGATCCCCACTCACTATTAGATCTAAATGCAAGATCAAATACCAATTTTTAGATCTACTTGGACCCACTATCATATCAATCATCACTCATCATTGGATCTTTTACTTGTTGAATGTCAACCGTTGATCCTAATTTTTGAATCCAAACAACTATTCCATGGGTCTCAAAATTGATGTTTATGTGCCTATATTTGATAACTGCATGAATGTATTTGATGTCTATGGGATTGTCAATGACATTTTCATGACTTTAAATGTTTAGACCCCAATGGATGACTGTTGAGCTTAAAATTTGACACTTGTATGAATGTCACTCTACTAGAACAATTTCCCTGAAACAAATAATTCTATCAGAGCTTTTACATCAATCATTTTATCCTCAAGATTTTGTTTGGGATAGTTTCCCTAAAATAATTATGTCTGTGTGCTTTTTTTTTGGATAAAATGTAAGAAACAATTTTTACTTAGCTTTTTCTATGGATAAAATGTCTGAAAGAATTCTATCTTTGATAAAATTGCTTGGATAATTTTGTTAAAAGAATTTGCACTTCAAGAAATTTTTTGAGGCAATTTTTATCACACATTTGTTGCAGACATTTTATGTGATGGAAATATATTTGGGATTTTGGAAAGGACATTTTATTTCAGACATTTTATCCAACTAAAATGTGTCTTCAGAAAGATTGTCTTAGATATTTTGTCTGGAAGAATTCCACCTTCAGTACTTTTGATTGATATTTTTTCCAAAAAAATATGTACTTAGTCTTTTGCCTTAGGGACAATTTTATCAAAAGAATTCCAACACTTAACCAAATAAACTTTGAAATATTTCCCAAGTGTAAACTAGGATTTTAAGCCTATAGGCTCTTCTAGACTTGTTCTTGAAACTATTAAGACAACATGAAAACCTGTTTAAACCCTTTATTTTTCTTTGTTGGACCCATTTCTAAGCTATTTGATCTCTCTTCAAGTAGGGCCCTATTTAAATTTCTATCCAACCCTAGGTAAATCTTGGCATGTGGGCCAAAAAGGCCAACACTTATCTAAGACCTTCTCCTTCTAACTAATTTTCAAATTATAAATAATAAGTAAATTTGTTTGAATGCATAGTGGTATATAAATTTTTACTAAATAAGTGCTAGATGAATCATAATCTTAGGATTTTTTTGAATTTATATAGAAACATTTGGGTAATTTCTCACACTGCCATCATGCTAGATAGATGGGCCAACCCATAGGAATGATTTTATTTTTAAAAATGATAGTTTTTAGGTGAAGGATGAAATTGTTAGATTTGGATGGTATTGCCTCAGTATAATGGTTCTATTTAGGAGAGATGAACACTAATATGATGACATGGTGATGTTTGAGTATGATAGTATACTAGTTTGTCATAGACTAGGGTTGTTTTTGAGGTCAATAATAGAAACCTATAAGGATTAGATCTATTGATAGCATGTGGATATGAGAAAAAGGTGAATAAGAGTTATATATAGGTGTAATTCATGTAGGGTGAAGGTATATAAAAGTGTAGACACTATAATTTCATACCCTTAATAATGATTAATTAAGTGTCATAGGTCCTAATTGTTTAAATATCCTAAATAAACCCTATCCTAAGGTTTAACTTATTTACCATTTAATAACTCAGTAAATACACTTTACTTTTACCCCTTTACCACTCTTAACCTCTTAAAACCATTTATAACCTAGGAATCTACCCCTATGTGGAGTCATTACCAACAACTCCACCCATCCTCAAGCTATTCTCACCCATGGTTGAAATAAAGGCTCTATTTTGAGTGAATTGGTGATGATTCTCCCATGATCGATGTTGATTTTCTAGATCAACATTGATCCATAAATACTTATCTTGTCTTCACATTCCAAACAAAAAAACCTTAGAGCTTTGAATTTCTATTAGAATTCTTAGAGATTTTGTTGATTTTCCTATATTACACTTTGATGGATTTTCAAAGCACTCAAGTCATATCCTCTAGGCAACCCAAGCAACTACCTATTACTATGGAAGAATTCCATTTTACTCACAAGATGATAAAAGGTAAGTATTACATTCTATTTTATCATTTTATGTCAATTAGCTCTCTGTTATTTACTTATTTAATCATTAAAACACTATTAGCATCCATCTGTATCTATTTGTGAACCTGTTAGTAAATCAATCTCATTTTGATCTCTATTATATTAAGCTTAGACAAATGAGAGAATTGATGTTGATTCATTCTAAATTGACACTAATTTTGCTGATAGGCACTGATCTTGTTATGATCAACATTGATTTAATGTGTTTAATACACAAGATTTGAGACCTTAATCTTCAACCTCTATTTACAATATTTTTGCTGATTACTATTGTTTGGACATGGAATTTTTCTTGTATATGACTCTACCTAGTATATTGCCTTTGAGATAACCCTCTATGCCATCATTTATTCACCCTCTCATGAAGTCACTAAAGAATCATTAGCTGTTATCCAAGATGACATACATTTTTATTCTACTTATTGGGAAGAATATTTCATTTACATTATTGAATTAATTGAGAAACAAAATATGAATTAGCATTATAATCATATCATTTATCTATTGTAATTTATTATGCTTTTTATTCACTTAATTACATGAAAAGTGGACTGACATCCTTTTAAAGAAGTGTACCACTTCTTGGAACTAATATTTGATCTGGTAGTCCACCCATCTCTTTTACTAATCTATTTTTATCAAGTATTCACATGTGTGCAAGTTAACCTTCATAGCCAAAAAGGAGTTCTCACTATCATTAGATTCAAAGCAGTGTGCAACATCTTCCAATCCATAAATATCCCCATAAACCCTTTTTTATTTCAAGTTTTTAAAAAGTAACATGTTAATTTAAATAAAATAAAAAACTAATCAAACACAAAGCTAACATTTTCAAGTGTCTAATACCATATTTTAGTATCTAAAAATTTCTCCATTTTATTTTAGTATTGAAATGAAATAAAAATAATATAATAAAATGATAAAGATATACTCTACAAAACATTTGTCTTTAGGAGAAGGTTTAGACTATTCAAGTTTTTCAAAATAAACTTGAAATGAATATTTATTAGTCAATGTCCATAATATGAAATTTGAAATCTAAACTATAATTGAAAATTTCAAAACTTAAGAGAAAAGAATGAATAAACTTGTATGTGGGTGAAACTATATTTCCATGTAATATGTTGGAGATGATTCTTCATTTTTGAAGAATTAGAGAAATGTAATTTCCATTGAAGCATTTGGAGAATGATTCCTCTTGATAAACCATTTAGATAATCAAGGGCGACCAAAACCCTATTTTTTATTGCTATGTAAGGCAATGCAATTGAAATATAAAATCCCCAACCCTATATTGATGATTTAAAATGTAACATCAACTAAAATATCAATTTTCATATCTTGAAATTTTAGGTAGAATCGTACCAGTCTAATCATATGGATCTAAGTCTAAACAATTAATTCAAGTGGTGTAAAAGGTATTTTAAAAGGTTAAGTATGCAATGTGGTATTATAAACATTAAATACCTAATCAGATTATAGGGAATCATTATAAAGTAAAATATTTTATATCAAAAATTTTCTAAGATATAAAAAACATTAAATTAGATCAAGATAACAAAGTTAAATGAACAAAATAGATTCAAATAATAATATATTATAGTTTAAATTTTGTTCTATATTATCAATTTTTTTTATAGAGTAATGCCTATTGAAGAAGAAATATCTTAGAGAATTAAATGTTCTAAATTAATGAATCAATTTTATCTATATGATAAAGTTATGTTAATGATCACTTTCCTTATTCAGAATGTGATTTTGTATATAATTTTTAAGAAAATGAAAAAGTAGATGAAATATGAATATAGATAGAAAGAAGACCAACAAAACCAAGAAACAACACTAAAATAATTAGAGAAAGAACAAAACTAATAGTATCTATTATAAGTCAATGGAATTATAAATTAATATATTAGAATCAATTAGTTGCAAATTTAAACTAATGTTGAAGTTTTAAAAAAATAAGGAATCTTACTAAATATAAGTAAACTACGAATGAACGAATTAAATAGGACTAATTAAAGAAACAAGTAAAATGATAAAATTTAAGATATTAATCAAGACTACATAAATAAAAAACTAATCTAAATAAATAAATAATTACAAAGGAATATAATCTATACTAAAAAAAACTATAAAGAGAATAACGTGATGATTGTAATAAGTAAACAAATTTGAAAATAACATGATTTATTGAGAAATAATAGAATTCATACATGATTTACAAAATTTTTAAGAATGTAAGAGATAAATAATGGTAACTAAAAAAATAGTAAACAAATTTTAAATTATTCTACATTATTCAAGAAAATTACAAATCTAATCCATGTATATAGTTGTATTATTCTACAGTCATCAAAAGGTTAAGAATCTTGGCCATGTTCAAATAATCATTTTATAAATCAAATAATCAACTTGGATATACTTGATTATACCAAGAAATATACTTCACAATCAGAGAATGTGTATTTTAGTCTTACTATAAGTAACACTCCATCTCAGAGATTTATATTAGAAGAGAAAGTGCATTATGAAAGTTGAACTACAAGAAGTTCTTATACCTATGTATATGTTCATTTCATTTTTGAATGATGTCTTCAACTCCTCTTAAGGTATCTTTTTAAAATTTAATTATATTTTTAAGTCATAAATAACCTTTTGTTAACTTAAAATATAGTTTAACTAATTTTATTAAAGTTAACTAATTTAATTAGACCTTAATAAAGTAAACTTATCTAATTTCAAAATGAAAATTTATTGATACTTAAGACACAAAATCTTAATAAGACAAAAAATAATTCTCTAATAGGTGGGGGCCCATTTAAAAACTTAATTAGTTATAAATAATAATTATGAGGGTCAAAAAATAAAAAATGATTAATCTAAAGTAATTAATCCATAGACATTATTAATTTAAGCAATTTCTATCTCTATGAAATGATAAAATAAAAAAATAAACAATTATCCATTCATTGGTGAGGCAAGCAAAATGTTGATTATTAAACAAAAATTAAGGAATATATCTAACATACATAAATTATGAAAGTACTGAAACTAAAGTACCACCTCAAAATTAAAAAAATACCATGATTCTAAAAACTATTGAAAAACTAATCATTGTCTAAATTTAATATCAACGAAAGTATCAAGTACTATAAATAGTCTGAATTAACTTGAAATACACAATTTGAAATTCAAATTTCAATCAACACAAAAATATTATTCATAATCTTAAACCAATTTAGTTATAAATTATCCAAGATTAGTTTTATATTCTATATACTCAAGAGATGTATGAAGAAACTTCAATCTAGTGATGCCTATGGATTCATCATCCACTACTAACTTGATTCTCTTGAGTACATGTATTGCCACACATGGGGGTGAAGGACTATGGGTGCATTTATGGATAGAAGAAGTAATGTTTTTAGGAAAAATGAAAATAAAATCCTGAGTTATATTTCAATGGGGTATCCAAACATTATATGGTATAGGATTAACTTGTGTGGGAATGTCGTTGCATGTAGATTTTTTTTTGAAATATGGGGTTAAAGAACTACATCTAATTGGACATGTTTTACAATTAATTATGTGGGGATATATTATGCATGAGGATGAAAATAATCACTAGGAAACATATTCCAAACATTCAAAAAATTAGGTTAATGAGAATTGAAGTATAGGGAAACATGGGTGTTGTGATTAAAACTTAATGTAAATGTACTAGCAGCCCTAAAAGATTTGCCTCGGTAATTACCCCATGTAGAAAATTCATTGTATTAATGTTAAGTACCTTTATCCCACACATTTTTTTTGTTAGGAATGTAATATACATGACTCCAAGATGAAATTTTATCTCTATATAAAAAGGAAATATAAGAGACATTTACATTTATTACTATAGCATCATAACATTTTCACAATGCAATATGTGTGTGTGTGTGTGTGTGTGTGTGAGAGAGAGAGAGAGAGAGAGAGAGAGAGAGAGAGAGAGAGAGAGAGAGAGAGAGAGAGAGAGAGAGAGAGAGAGAGAGAAATGTTTGGAGAATACAAAAGTGATATAAAAATCATAACTAAAATCTTTGAAAGACAAAATTTGAGTTACCTAATAATAATAACTTAATCAAATACTATAAAAATCTCACTCTCATTCTGAGTTTTTCAAAACTCAGAAAATAAACTTCCAATTTCATAATACTAATATATAAATTTTATGAAATTGATTTAGATCAAAACATACTTTTGTATTTTATATCCAATTGAAAACTTTTAATCACCTTATATCACTTCGAAAATTTTCAAATTATTGATGTATGTTATTTTCACTCTAAGTTTTTATAAATGATCATTGTATCAAATACCATTGAATTTGAAAAACATAACTTAACACATGTAAATGTTAAACTCTATAATCTGACCAAAACCATATTTTGGAACAATTATATACATGGTTTTGTGTTGCATATTATTGTTCGTATATATTAATTTAAAATTTGAAACCAAGTGTAATTTTTTCATGAATTTATACATCTCTTATTTCTTTTTATCTATTCAAATATACCCATAATGAACATTGAAATAATCAAAAGGTAGAACGTTGAAACCCCAAAACCTTCAATTTTATCACTATTTTAAGGAATTTATCTTGTTTCATATGAACACTAAACCTCTTTTCATAAAAAATAAATCTCTATGAAACATTTTAAACTATCTTGAATCATTTTTAATCTTGTAGAAATAATTAGTAATATATTGTAGCATTAGCAAGAATTTATTGAAAATGCATACAAACATTACAGTCTATCAATTAAATATTACATTCAAGAAATTTTATTTATATATTTTTCCAATAATGTAAATGTAAAATCTTTATTTCATTCTTTAGTATAGAAAGCATTGTATAGCTAAGTATTATTTCCATATAAAGCCCATACTGAAAACCATGACTCTGAAAGTAGATGTGTATCAACTATCATATGAAAACAAGAGAATATCAAAATCCTAAGCTGAGTGAAAACTTTATATAAGAGTCTAAAATTTTCAATGCAAAAAAAATAAAAACCCTAAGTGTGAAATTTTATATAAATCCCAAGATAAGTGCAAGCTACTTTATCAAGACTAATATTGAATGTGAAAGTAATTTCAAAACTAAATCTTTGAGTACAATAGTCAGGTCTAAAAAATGACTGTAAACCACCATTGATTATATGGTGTCATAGTGTGTTTAACATCCATAAAAAACTTCATGTAACTACCATACAAGATTTAAAATATCATTTAACTCGAAAAAAACTTGAGTGCAATTACATACTCATGTAGACACTCAAAAATTGATCATTTTTTGTGTGATAACACCTTTGAATCCTTACCTAACCTTTGGAGCTAGTTAACCACCTAGTAAACTTAGCCCCCTTTTTAACATACTAACTTAACCTTTTAACGTACCAATTCTTAACCATTTTTATCGAGACCCTCAACCAGCACCAGTTAGCCTGACTATGGACACTCAACCTAACCATCAATGGTTAAGCCTAACCATTGATGGTTAGGTCCCCCAACCTGTATTATCAATTTCCAGAATGAGTGAAAGATTAAATTCACACTTAATTTGGTAAATTTCCATTTGGTGATACAAATCATATTTATAACAACCAACATAATATCTTTATCCCTTACCTACTTAGAAACTTCTTCCATACATGATTGGTGACTTCTTCCTATAAAAGGAGAGCTATAGAAAGGAGAGGTGATCCAAAAATTACATAAACACATGTCAAAATCCTCTTGCAAGTACCTAACAACCCGAAACTCAGCCTAAGTCATTCTTGAATGTTAGAGTACTATTACACTGGTGGAATTCCTCTAGGTCTTTTCTTCCATCTCTTTATCTCATTAACAATAGGTAATTTCTATTTTTTTCAATTTTTTTTTTTTAATTTTCTTATCTTGACCAAAATCTCATCAGACCAATCTTCCAACTTTCAACCTCTCACCAAATCCACATTTAGGCCTTTACAAGACCTGATCAGATCTCAACCCATCCACCATTCCCTTTTCAACTCCACTTCAATATCCTACTAGAACACACAAGCAACTATCACTAGTTCCTACAACCATCACCAGTTATAACAACTGCCATTGGTCATCCAACCATCATCAGTCAGGCAAACTATCATCTATTACGCCAACCACTATTGGTTACCTATCTTCAGCCAAACAAACCCAAACACTCAACTAGACCTGAACCAAAACCCTATTTTATGTGTCCTTATCACAAGACACCCTACAGACTAGAAACAACAACCAAATCAGACCCAAACATTTATTTTATTTTATTAGCATTTATCTTAATGTTATTTTATTAGAACATGAAAATTTCACTTAAAAATTATTTATTTCTTTATATCTAGTACTTTTCATGTTAATCAACTTTCCTTTTTATCAAACATTAACTTGTATCAAGATGGTGGATTGATAGCCTTATAGATAGTCCATGTTATCTTGGATTTATCTCTCGCTAGGAAATCCACCCATCTACTTGTCTAACCAACAAGTTTTTTTCAGTACCTTCTTATCTACAGGTCTTCCTCCCCAACCATAGAGGAGTACTCACCTTCATCTGGATCAATGCATGCACACTTTCAACCATGTAACCTTACACGCCACTCTCTTTCAAGTTTATTTTTACCTTTCATAAACTAAGAAATGAGGAGAAAATTTGAGTAAAACATTTCTAGCACACCTAGTGAGACCCACCACCTTTATTTTCTTAGTTAGCATTGTATGATTTCTCTCTTTCTCTTTATTATTTTCTCATTCAAATAAATCTAAATTTTTCTTTTGGGATTAAAATAAAATTTGCATCTATTATTTTCTTACTTTTTTTAGTTCACCTAGTAATTAACATGCAAGTAATATATCGTAGATTCACTTTCTTATCACACACAAAACCTAAACCACATAATCAATCAACACACTATAACATACTTGAGACAAGGCCTAACTGGGATTTCACCACCTAGTAGATAACCTTACCCTACCTAGTGACCCCACTTGGATTTCATCACCAAGGGGAGAGCCCACTCCATTCTCTGGTAGAGTATAAGCCCTGGACAAAAGGTATATTTTGGCTAAGCGACCTAGCCTAGCTTCAAGATTGTGAAGTGTGAGGAGCAAGCCCCTATTACCAGGCTATGTACCTAGTCCAGTATAAATTTATCCTGAGCACCATAACTCAACCTAAAACCATCCTTAGTTTTCCTACCCAGTACTCAATTTTCAATCCAAATCTCCCTCACACATTTTTAACTAATGCATAAGCCAACACAAGATAAAATTTATCCTAGGAGATAACACACTTAGTGTATGCATTACTTTCTAGAATTTTTTTCTTGTTTTCTTCTTGTTGAGTTGTGAGGAATTGACCTTCTACCATCAACCTTAAATCATTTTTTCCTCATTTACCCTCATCTCCATTTACCTTGTTCGAATAGAGAGCCCTTTTATAACCTTTTCTAGAGATCTTAACATTGTTATAATCTTAGACCATAACCCTCTAGCATCTGAGCATTACCTAATAGATCAAGCTAGCTATGATCCTTACCTTACCTAAAATCAACCCAAATCTATGTATCACCCATAAAATTTCAACCATAATCAACCCCCAAACTATCAAGTACCACTTGAACTAGTTACAATGTTAATAAACTGAATAACAAAAGTAGAATCATCTATTTTTGGTACCGATGACCAATAGACCCTTACCTGCAACCAATAAAATTTAAAATTCAACCAACCAACAACCTATCAACAACCCTTTAACCATTACCTTACTCAACCAATAATTTATCAACATCTACTACATCAATCACCCCAACCATGTCAAAACTTGGGCCATCTACCCTAACCCTCATATTAATTACCTCAAACCACCTTATTAACCAACCCACCAACCTATCAACCTATCAACCTACTAATCTAATAAACAAAAAACATACCAACATATCTATCCAACCAAACCAATCAAACCAACCCACCTTATCAACCTTGCCAACCTTGCCTAACTTATCAACCTTATCAAGTCCAACAAATAAATACCTATCAAACCTACCTAACTTATCAAACCTATCAAACCCACCAAACCAACCCATCTCATGAATCCTATCAAACCCATCAAACCAACAAACCTCATCAAACTAACCGACTAGCTCACCCATTCAAGAGCCATTGGCACACCCTCTTCTTAGGCAGTATACCTTGATAGGGGAATCATATGCCTCAATCCTTGACAAACTCTTGGAGGCTTATATCATTAACCTTCCTCCAATAAAACTCATAAATAATTCTCTTTTGAAAACTAATTTGGTTTTTAGAAGACGAATTTTGTGCCTATCATCACACCAACGGACATGATATAGGCAGATGTGGCTCTTTTAAAGGGCTCATCCAAAACCTTATCAACCATAAGGAGGTTTCAAAAGATATTCTCTGCATTTCTTCCCATCTAGCCTTAAACATCATCAAATAATCAAATGACCAAACCTTTCCACTTACCCATGTGGAAACCAATGAAACTATCCCAATCAACCATGTGGAATCAACCAACCAACTTATTTCACTCACCTTTTCGAAAACGCACCGAACTTTTCCACTTAATCATGTGGAATCAACCAGTCAGCTTGTTCCATGTACCCATGTGGAAACCAACCAACATATCTCACTTACACATGTGGAAACCAACCAACATCTTCTACTTACCCATGTGGAAACCAACCAACATCTTCCACTTACCCATATGGAACCAACCAACCAACCTTTCCTACTTAACCATGTGGAACCAACCAACCTAAATTTTCCATTTACCAATTATTTTTAATCTATCAACCCAACCTTAATGACCATCAACCAAACCAAAATTACCATTAACCAAACTAAATCTACCATTAATCCAACCTTACCTATAATTATTCACCCAAGATCACCTTATCAACCAAACCAAACAATCAAACTAACCCAACCAACAAACTAACTTGACCATTCATCTTACCTCTCTCAACCAATTAAACCCATCTCTAACCTAACTCAACATACCATAATAAACATACCTTTTAACTTAACCATAATCAATCTACCTAACTACCCAGACCAAGATCAACCCATCAAACCTGTCAAACATACCCTACCCTACCTAAATCTAACCCAACTACCTTCTCCTAGCCTTGGTGCACTAGAGGAAATCCCATTAGAACCACCACCTGCAAACTTGACCTACTAGCCACTAAAAACTAAAAACTAGCAACCATTCGTGAGGGGGATGAAGTCATCTTCACCCCTCTTAAACCCTCTTAGTAATCATTATCTCACCTTAGGATCATTTCCCCATCTTTTGACCATCCATGGAAAAAGCAAACTAGGGGAACTTCCCCTCCATATGTTTTTGACCATTTATCAACCCAAGCCATACCTTAACAATTAAACCAAATTAACCCTTGACATTTTGATGTCATAAGCATTTACCCAACCTATCTTAACAAACCAAGCCTACCCATACTACCTAACCAATCAACTTTGTCAACCTCATTCACCTTATCTAAAGTTATCAACTTACTTAATCAACCAAACCCAACCTACCCAATCAACTAATCTTACCTAACCTCACCCATAACCAACCAAACCTTACTTATCACTCATCAAACTTCAACTACAACCAAAAAACAAATTGTCAACACCACTAACTCATTTTGGAAGTCACCTTTCTCCCTGATCCATTAGACATTACCCTTCTCTACTAGCCAACCAACTATATGACTTTAACCTTGATCATTTTGGGAGCCACCTTTTCCCCCTATCCATTGGACATTACCCTTATCCACCCACCAAATAACCAACCAAATAACTTTAACCTTTTCCATTCTTGACTACCTTTTACACCTTTCTCTTTTTAACTATCCTTCTCCATCCAACTATCACATAACCAAACCCATATTTTGGTCAATCCATATCTTTTCCACCATCTAACCAAGAGTCACAAGGTAACTAGGGGACATCTACACTTCTGATTGACATTACCCATCCACACAAGCATGGATTTGGGGCATATCAAGCCTAAAACTTTTAAACACTTTTACACTTGTGCATATGTTCCTTGGGTTAAACCAAGTTCTTTGTCATCTTGTGTCTAACTTAAGTTCATCCCTTGTTTTCAATCACCTTCATCTCTTTATCTTTAAGGATAACCAATTAAAAATAGGATCATGAGATTATCCATCACAAAATTTTCCTAATCCTAAGCATGGATACCATAGCTCTACCCATGGCATGATTCTCATGGATACTTTTCATCTCTAATTAGATGGAATCCCATGGTTGTTGTCACTTAAAGCCACCTCTTCCACCCATCATCAGCCTTCTTGTGCCATGGATTTGACTCCATAAGAAAAACCTTAGGCATATATATATATATATATATATATATATATATATATATATATATATATATATAGTCCATGTATAAACCAACATATAAACATTTGGGATACCATAATATCACTAGGGTCAACATCTTTAGCATGTATACTGCTCCCTTGAAGGACAATTGCTCAAAATAATCAAAAGTGCTTGAACTTAAAATAGACTTCTCCCTTGAAGGGTAGCTATCAAATATGAATAAACCCAAAATTAGACCACTCCATCGAAGGATGGCTAAGTTAACTTTATCGTAATAATTTGAAGCTTCTCACATTGATCATCTTCCCAACATATCAAAATAAGCAATATATGACCCTCTCTAAAATAAAAAAAAAGCTTTCCCAAGAAAAATAGTAATTAATTTTCATCAGTAGACTTCCTGCATTGATTAGTCTACACCTAGCATATGACATGGACTTATCTACCAGGGTTCCTAGGTCACCTACAGAAGGGGCAAGCCATCCCCACAAGAAGGTTACCATACCTATCACCCAATACCTACCATCCATTTCCCTTTTTTATCCTCCATGAGTTAAGGGATTTGAGCTTACTTGACACTTGGTTTAACCATCAAACTAACAACAAAGCAAAAGCATGACAAGGGTTCTATGTTCATAATCCCCCCATCTTGCCACCATGGTCTTAGTCAATTGGAGCATTGAGCCTCCCCCTTATACCTTCGATACCACTTGGGGAGACTTTTTTTCTCCCTTATAAGATTTTTAAACTAAATCATCACCTAATCAACCTCACCTTTTTCAATCAAATGAACTAGATCAACCACCCTATCTTATTAGACCAACCTGATTTATCTACCTTTTTAAATTAATCAAACCAACACTTTAGAGATTACATTTCTCTGTAACCCTAGCCAACTAGGCTGAACCAAACCTAACCTTTGGAGGTTACCATTCTCTAATCAATCCCATCAAACATGGAATTGAGAGAACTACATTTGGTTTAAAGTTTTTATGGGATATCATGTCTCAAGAACTATGTAGGCAACGTCCTCTTGCCTAATACATTAGGAGTCATCTCAACCATCCCCTACCCAATTAATCCAAACTAGGAGGATTTTTTTTTTGAGCCACCCAACATAGGGGGATGCGTGTTCCTCCTTTTGAGCCACTAAAACCACCCAATTACCCTAACCATCAAACTGTTGGGGATCATCTTCCCTGTAAAACCTTTAATTTGACCAAGCCAACCCTACCCTTGGGAGATCACCCTTCTCCATCCTACATTTCCTAACCCTTTTACCTCATTGTACCCAATCAATAACCCCTCAACACAAACTTCATAATCATTTTTACCAATCTCAACTTTAACCTATCTAACCTTGTTAACCATTGGGTTATCCACCCACAACCACCATCCTAACATACCTTATCAAATTTATCTAAATCAACCTAATCTATCAAACCCAACCAACCTTATTAACCCTATCTATCTTATCAAACTGATGACCTTCACCCAACCTATCAAATTGACCTATTCAACCAACTTTACCAAACCAAACAATTACCTACCACTCAAATTTTCTCAAAACCTTACCTACCATGATTAACACTATTATCCACCTAACCCTTATCAAATGACCTTACCCAAATATCAACGAACCTTATCCAAACAACCTAACCTATCAAATCTAACTTTGCCTATCTTATCAACTTTATCAGCCTTATCAACCCAAACTAAACTAAGTGGTACACCCAAGTGGGAAAACCCATTCAAATGTCCAACAACTTATTTGGGAGTCACCCTCTCCCTCAAACATTGGAGTTTACCCTTCTCCACCAACCTATTTTGGATTCACCTTCTCCATTAAACTTTGGATATTACCCTTCTCCACCAAACCACCCACCCATTCGACTACATCCACCTCGATGTGGGCTCTTTTTACCCAGCCTATCACATAGTTTGAGATGACCTGGCCTTGGTCCTTTTGACCACACCGACTGACCTTGCCATGTTGAACATTTGAATTTGCACCACCTCATGCACAAATAACCAGACCATTTGTGTTTTTCTTGGGATCACTTCATATCATAGATACATGAGTAAACACTGACCCTATCTAGGAGAATTGATAAGACTAACTTGATAAGCTATGACCAACATTGGGGACTGGTTACCTTTTCATTTATCCTAGAACCTAATATTATTATTACCAATATGGAAATATTCATCTTTCCATGATACTATCTATCACACTTAGTTGCATTTTGTGCATGTGTTTGCATCTCAAATGCCTAACCTCACCTTTTTATCACAACCTCATGACTTATCATCTACCATTTATCAAACGCTAATGCAATTCAACCTTCACCTCATTGAATCTTGGTTTGAGGGGGAATACCTCCTCCCATACTCAGGGCAATCCAACCCTCTAGAGATGACCCTTCTCTATAAACCTTCACCCAAGATGAACCATGTGATTCTTCAATTTGGGGTAACCCAGTTGAGTATCACTACCTGATCTTTGAAGAGCACCTTTCTATACAACCCACCCATGAACCATTTGAGAACTACATTTGGCCTAAGGTTCTTTTGGTATAATACATCCATAGAACTATGTACGTAACATCCTCTTTCTTAGTGCATCTAGAGACAACTCGACCATCACCCTTTACCCTTACCAAACTTCTATTTTTGTTTTGCAGCTTATTGACCTAAAGCTACATTAAAAAAATGGGAAAATGTAAACACCCAAAAATTGACCATTTTTTATGTCAGAACACCTTTCAACCCTTACCTGACCTTTGATCTAGTTAACCACCTAGTAGACTTAGCCCCATTTTTAACATACTGACTTAACCTTTTAACCTACCAATTCTTGACCATTTTCATTGAGACCCTCGACCACCACTACTTAGCCTGATTGTTGATAGTCAACCTAATCATCGATGGTTAAGCCTAACCATTGATGGTTAGGTCCCCCAATCTATATTATCAATTTTTAGATTAAGTACGAGATTAAATTCACACTTAGTTTGGTAACTTTCCATTTGGTTATACAAATTAGCTTTGTAATGACCAACTTAGCATCTTTATCCCTTACTTACTTAGCAACTTCTTCCATACATGATTGGCAACTTCTTCCTATAAAAGGAGAGCTATAAGAAGGAGAGGGGATCCAAAAATTCCATAACCACATGTTGCCAAAATCCTCTTATAGGTACCTAACAACTTGAAACTTTGCCCTAGTCATTCTCAAATGTTAGATTACTATTATGATGGTAGAATTCCTCCAGGTCTTTTCTACCATCTCTTTATCAAACTGACAACATGTAATTTCTATTTGTTTTCAATTCATTTTATTATTTTTCTTAGTTTCTTAACTTGACCAAAATCTCATGAGACCAATCTTCCAGCTTTCAAGCTCTCACCAGATCCACATTCAGGCCTTTACCAGACCAAATTAGACCTCAACCCATCTATCATTCCATTTTCAAATCCACTTAAATGTCCTACCAGAACACACAGGCAATTGTCACTAGTTATAATAACTACCACTAGTCATCCAACCATTGCCTATCAGGCCAACCACCACTAGTCATTCCGACCACTGTCGATTACCCATCTTCAACCAAACCAACCCAAACCCTCAACTAGACCTAAACTAGAACCCTATTTTTTGTGTCCCTGTCACCCTACAAACCATAAACAACAACCAGATCAGATCCAAACATTTCTTTTCTTTTATTAGCATTTATCTTAATGTTATTTTATTAGAACACCAACATTTTATTTGAAAAGTATTTATTTCTTTATATCTAGTACTTTTCATGTTAAGCCACTTTAGTTTTTATCAAACATTAACTTGTATCAAGAAGGTGGATTAACAACCTTCTAGATAGTCCACGCTATCTTGGATCTAGCTCCTTCTAGGCAATCCACCCATCTACTTGTCTAAACAAGTTTCTTTCAACGCTTTCTTATTTATAGGTCTTCTTCCCTATCCAAAGAGGAGTACTCACCTTCATTTGGATCAATACACACACTTTCAACTAGGTACCCTTACACACCCTCTCTTTTAGGTTTACTTCTACCTTTCATAAACTAAGAAATGAGGAGAAAATTTGAATAAAACAACTCAAACTTGATTATTGAAACAATCAATGTATATCAAATATAAATTGAGTGAAACATAATTATAAAACATAGAAATGAATGAAAAACCCTTATTCTGAAATTCAAGTATATGTAAAAAGGCCATGCAAAACTTAAAACCAAATGCAAATAATAATATATGAACTAAATGCAAGTTGACCCTAGAAAAGTATAAGAGTATATACATAACCTAATGAAAATATAAACCACATTTGAAATTTTTTCCATTTGTGAACTTAAATCAAACCTATATGATTTTACTTGCAATCTCTTAATGGATTTCAAATAAAACAAAAGAATCTCAACTATCCTTTTATGAATTCATTTTAATTTCTGAAATAAAACTATGATTTTGAAAATAACCAAATGCATACGCCTAATGAAACTCTCAAAATGATGTTAACTTTTTCAAGAAGAACACGAAGATTTAAAATGAAATACAAAACTATATATTATGAAAAAGACCATGAAAAACTAAATCATCCAATCTTCACTTTCACAAAGAAGCTTTATAAATAATAGGAATGACCAAATGAGACCAGCCGAAATGCCTATACCTTGTTTAAAGTCTGCATTGAATGTATAAAATTTTTGGTAGGTGGCCAAGTATGCTCGTTAGGCTTCCAAGATGAAAGTGGACCAGGATTTTACTAATTATTTGTCATCCTAAAAGCTTCATGACAATGCAAACCTTGTAACAATTTTGTTTATCCATGTTTAAATCTTACCGACAAGTGAAATCACCTTTAAAATTTATAGTTGAGCCTTAACCTGACATGATCGATGAATGGTTTAAGGCCCAAAATAATCAAAATTAATGTTAAAAAATTTCATAAACATTTATTCAAAAATAGTGTCCCCAAACAAATTAAAACCACCACATCATACCATACATTGCCAAAGTCACATTTTCATGTCATTTGATCAATACTTTATGCCAAGCCTTACCCAAAGTGGCATGCATTTAAATTGATATAATTTAAACCATTTTTTATCAAATATTTTCAAACGTTATTTTCCCAAGGTGGCTTTCTCAATGTCATCTATTCAAACTTTTAAAACAAAGGCTAGTGTAAAGTGGTATGTTAACAACTTTGAGTCAACAAATAAATATAATATCTGCAACCTTATGAAAATTATTATAGATTCAGGTTTAAATATTATTATGAATTTAGGTTTAGATTAGATATATATTAGAACTTAATAAGTTCTAAGAAATACTTATCTAATATTACCGTGTAAACCTTAAAAGTATGTTGAAAATGCATCAAGAAAATTGAAAAAGTAATGTATATGCAATGGAGGATACATTGAAAGGCCAAAATTATTTATCATAATAAGCATTGGCTAAAATAAATTGTATCAAAATGAACATATTTATATAAACAAATCTATGTTATTACCAATTAAATTTTATTAAGTGAAAAACATAGGTTAAATTATTATTCTAATTTTTATTATTTCAAATATGAGTTTGCATTTTAACTCATGATCACTGCTCTGAATATAACAAAATGAATTTGCTGGTTACACTAAGCATAATAATGTAAACTTTAAGATAAATTTTAGAAACAAAAAAAATGATATTTGAAAAGTAATCGAATATGCAAGATAATAATCAAGTGTTAACATTGCCCCCCTACTGTGTAAACTTTTCTATGGTACAAAAATTTATAATAGGCAGAATTATGTATTTTGAAAATTTGCAACTAGGATATCAAGAATTATCCTAACATTAGTGACCTTACTAGATAATTTCATGTATGAAAGTGGGATAAAATGAAAATTTTTAATTTTAAAAATATAGGATTGAAATCCAGGTAAATTATTTCCTAAGTAGCTAAGTGCAAGCACTTTTTAAAAGATTTTTCACCATAAGCGATGATTTGTTTAGCTAACATTACTGAAAAAATATGAAATAAAAGTCTGGGAATTTTGGTATGGATGAGTATTTTTATATAATTCTACATTAAAAAAATTAAAATAAAGTGATGCTACAACAAGATGATTTCCAATATCATTCATTTATAAATTGTTTTTTTTTAAGAAACTAAGAGATTTAACTTTGATAAATGAAAGATACATACAATCATATGAAGATTCATTTTCAATTTATAATATGAAATATACTTCACCATTGTAGCTAAGAATGAGAGTTTTCAAAAAAAAAAAAACTACATACCAAAAGACAAAACAAATAAAAAAACATAGAAATAACAAACCAAAAAAAATGAAACCAAAATTCAAAAGTAAAAGAGAATTAATCATGAGGTAAATTTATGATTGAACTTTTTTGATGGCTAGAAATGTATGGAGTCTATCGCTGAGCTAGGGCAGCCGTGCCCTGGCTCATTTTTTGCTATGTTTGGGATCGCGCGAGAGGGGAAAGGGAGTCTGTCTGCTAGTAGGGGGTGGGATGCCGTAGCCTTGGCTATTTTTTCTATATAAATCTTTTTTCTTACTATATTTTTTGCACTGTGAGTCCCTCTAGTCAACACACTATGAGTGGGTAGGTGGAGTTGTCTGGAGTGAGTCCATAGCTGGAGAGAATTTTTGGGCAGGCATAGTTATGGCTAAGAGTACGCCTTCAAGACTGGTGCTGGTTTTAGCTTCAGCAAAGTGGTGGGCATGACTTTGCCAGGACAGGAAGTGCAGGGGTATGAAAATGCCCTTTTTCTCAAAATATAGGTGCCAAGGAATCAAATTTGCCTGGAGGATCCAAGATCACGAAGATTAATGGATGTCTGGAGAGATGCAAAGAAAGGCCAAAACTGGTAATTCCTTTTGAAATGATTGCTGAGGATATAGAATACTATTCTAATCAATCCTTATTTTTCAAGTTCTTGGGTTTAAAAGTCTCCCTTCAATTCTTAGAGAGTTGGGCTCGGAGAGTATGGGAACCAGAGGGAGAAATGGATGTCACGATGCTTGCAAACAACTACTTCATGGTGACATTTCTCTGCCTAGCTGATCGCAATAGGGTCTTTGAAGGGGGGCCTTATTTTTATAATCAGTTGGGATTATTTGTAAAATCATGGCATGCATGCTTTAACCCTTCTGAGGAGCTCCCAAATAGAGTGCCAGTGTGGGTTTGATTGTCCAAATTTCTAATAGAATGTTGTCGTGAGGACGTGCTTCATATGCTGGCATCAATGCTTGGAAGACCTATAGGCTCTTCTACACAAACCTTGAGTAGGAAGGTGATGACTTTTGCTTGTATTTGTGTGGAAATTGATTTAAGTAAACCATTGCCAAATGCAGTAGAGATGAGTGCAGGTTCATATTCCTGGGTACAACAATTGGACTATAGGACTCTTCCATTCCACCAATGGAATAGCAATCTACGCCTCCCCCTAGTACCATTCCTAGCACTGACAAAGGGAAGAAGCCTATTATTGGGGAGGGCAAGGATGCTGAGGACTTTGTTCAGGTAAAAGCCCAAACTCGTAGTAGAGGATTGAAAAGAACTCTAAGGGAATGTCAGGAGGAGGATATTTTCAACAGGTTTGAGGTCTTGGATGAGTTGGGGCAACAAGAAATAAATCTGGAAGTGAACAATGCTGATCACCTTGAGGGGGATTCAGGATTGGAGATTAGGTCTGCTAAGCCTCCTTGTACTATGCAAGAAGAATTTGCCATGCCTATGCTCACAGATGGATAGTTGGGGGCATAGGTGATGGTGGAGCCAAATGCTGATATGGGGCAAGGAGTAGAGGAAGCAGTGCCTATAGTACAGACTGTGGTGATAGAAACGGATAAAAGAGGTAAATCTACTCCTAATCTAGGCATCTTTCAAAAGGATGGGAAGAAAGGGGTTTTGAAGAAAAATACTAAAATAGGATGTAAGAAGGACCTAGAGAAGATTATGTTGATTGGGGAGAACTTGGTGGAGTCAGGATCTGTTAAGACCCTAGACTCCCACTTCTTGACTCCTTCCAAATGATCATTATCTCTTAGAATGCAAGGGGCTTGAACATTGGCCCCAGACAAAAAGTTGTTCAAGAATTAGTTCGTAGGCATTTGTTGGATGTTCTCTTTCTTCAGGAAACTAAGGTTACTGTTGATTGTATGATGAGTATAGCACCTAAGTTATGGAGGCAAGGTTAATGTCAGTGCATTGGAGCCTAGGGATCTTTGGGGGGTGTGGCATGTCTATGGAATCCATGCAAGATCCATCCTGTGTCCTGGATTTCATTTAGGTCCTCCTTATACATGGTTTCTTTGTGCATTGAATCTGGGGAAACTGTTGTTCTCTCTAATGTCTATGCTCCAACGGATGTCTGAGGTAAGCTCGAGGTATGGAACAATATTCATGAGGTGCGTAGTTTGTTTCCTTATTTACCATGGATTATTGCTAGAGACTTTAATGCCATCCTAGATTTATCTGAGAAATGGGGAGGTATTATGAGAACCGAGCCCTCTTCCATTCTGCTTAGAGATAATATCTTAGCACTTAATCTAGTAGACATCAATCCTAGCAATGGCTACTTCACGTGGAACAATAGAAGGCTGGGAGACAGAAGTATTGCCGAGCACCTGGACCGATTCATGGTGTCATGTTTTTGGGTGGGGGGGTCATGGTCTTCCAGTTTTGAGATACTTGATTGGAGGGGATCAGATCACTTGCCCATAAAGCTCACTATTTCCTTAGCTAGGATGCCTCAGAGGCCACCTTTTAAATTCTAGCTCATGTGGCTCAGGGACTCGGACCTATATGGTTGTGTTGCTGATTGGTGGAAAAGAGGCAGACCGATTTTTGGCACAACAATGTATATTTTTGCCAAGCTCTTACAGTTTGTTAAGTATTAGCTCAAGCACTGAAACAGATAATGTTTCAGGAACATTTACCAAGAGAAAAATGTGGCATAAACACAACCGAATTACATTACCCAGATGATTAGGGAAGAGGGGGCGTCTGAATTTCTATTAAGAGAGGAAGATAAAGCTCTAAAAGCTGTGGAGGAATGGGAGCTGAGAGAGGAAATCTTCTGGAAGCAGAAGGCACATAATGTTTGGCTTCAGGAGGGGGATAGGAATACTACATTCTTATTTAACTCATTGAAAGACAGGCAACATGGTAATACTATATCCTCTTTGGTGACGGACAGGGGGGAGATTATCCATTCCACCCAGGGTATTTGTAATGAGGCAGAGTAGTATTTTGCTTCTTTATTCTGGGAGGAAGCACAGGGGGTCTCGGCAGCTGAGGCTCAGGTTCTTTCCTGTAATCCCTCTTTGGTTTCTTTGGAAATGAATGAGCATCTTATGAGTGCCATTTCTATGGAGGAGTTAGAGAGGACTATTTTTCAGATGCAAAAAGGTAAAGCGCCTAGACCGGATGGATTTCCAATAAATTTTTTGCAGGAGTTTTGGAACATTATTAAAGTTGATCTTTTGGCTATTGTTCATGAATCACATATGAATAAGTAGATGCTCAGGGCCTTGAACTTGACTTTCCTGGATCTTATCCCTAAGGGGGAGGGTGCTGATCAGTTAAGTCAATTTCATCCCATTTCCCTTTGTAATGTGATTTATAAAATTATTTCTAAGCTAATTGCTGAAAGATTAAAAAGGTGGCTTACATTGCTTATTTCTGAAGAGCAAAGTAGATTTGTGGAAGGTCATCAAATCTTGGATGGTGTGGTTGTGGCTACAGAGGCTATCCATTCAATGGCCAAGTCTAAAGAAAAGGCTATGTTCATCAAGCTGGATATGAGTAAAGCTTATGACAGAGTTCGATGGTCCTTCCTTCAGAAGGTTTTGGGTGCTTTTGGATTTAGAGAGGATTGGATTTGCTGGGTTATGAGCTATGTGAATTCGAATTCCTTCTCAGTTTTGATTAGTGGAGAGCATTCTAATTTATTTGGGGCCTCTCAGGGCTTGCGGCAAGCTGATCCCCTCTCTCCTTATCTATTTCTTCTTCTGGTGGAAGGGTTGGGACGGTTGATCAAAACGAATGTGGAAGGGGGATATATTCAGGGCTAGCAATGGGGAGGAGGTCTCCCAACACTATCTCACCTATAGTTTGTGGATGATGTGGCTTTGATGGGCATGGTGAATGTTAGGGAGGCTTCTAACATGCACAAAGACTTGGATGTTTATCTTGAGGCATCAGGACAACTAATTAATGAGGGTAAGTCTTCAATTTACTTCTTCAACAACCCACTTCCAATTCAATGGAGAATTGCTAATATCTTCAAGTTCCAAATTGGAAATCTTCCTCTGCTATACCTTGGTATCCCCATCTTGACTAAGAGGCAGTCTAGGGAGACATGGTAGGGCATTCTGGACAAGTTTCATGCTAAGGTTAATCATTGGACTAATCACTGGCTATCCTTTGTTGGTTGGGTTCAGCTACTTTAATTGGTTGTGCAGGTGTTCTCTATATACAGGTGGCATCAGTGAATTTTATGAGAGACCTTGATTCCTTAGCAAGGCAATTTCTATGGGCTGGCAATTTATCAGTGACTAAGTGGAGTCTCATTAAATGGGAGGTAGTGTGTAGTCCAAAAAGGTTGGGAGGTCTTGGATTAAGATAGTCGCTACTCTCTGGTATGGCTTTGGTAGCAAAATTGTATTGGAGGTGGTGTGTTGAACAAGACCGACTGTGGGCTAGAATCTTATCCCATAAGTACCTGGTTGGGATTCTTCAGAGAGATACCCCTCGGCATAGCTTGGCAGGGAAAGTGTTGATGATTTGGTCTACGCTCAAGAAAGGGGCTGCGCTCATTAAGCGTGGATTGTTCTGGATATGCAAAAATGGGATGGAGGCATGGTTCTAGTAAGACTCCTGGGATGGCTTTCCGCCCTTGGTAATTCAATATCCTTAGTTAAATATATTAGCTTAGAGATTTTGTAAAGCTGGCTGGTCAAAGGTGGGCGATTTTAAGGTGTTTTCCTATCAGGGGTAGGTGGTGGAAGCGATATGGAAAACACCAAAGGAGTGGACGATTGTTGGATTGGAGGTGGAGTGTGAGGAACTCCAATCCATTCTTGCTGGACGTAGTTGTAGTGCCCTTTTGGAAAGTGATGTTCTGGTGTGGGCCCCCAATTCGAAGGGATCATACACGGTGTCTTTTAGGTACCATGAATTGATCTCTCAGTAGCTGGATGGCAGGAAGGAAGTTCCTTGGTGGAAAAAAGTCTGGAATAGTTTCTCTTGGCCAAAGTGTAGCTGTTTCATTTGGATTTTGGCCTGGAATATATGCTTGACATGGGATAATATCCAGAAGAGAGAATTTGCTGGCCCGTCAAGGTGTGCTTTGTGCAGTAGTGAGGAGGAAGATTCTCAACATTTATTCTTTTGATGCCCTTTCTCAGCGCAATTATGACACTTTTGGTGGGAAGCATGAAAATGCCAGTGTGTTCATGCATCCTCCTTGGCTTATTTTTGGGTGAGATTGGGGAGACTGCCCTCATCGACTTCATTTTTTTAGGAGGTTTGGTACGCTGGTCATGTTATCTTTTTATGGCAAGTCTGGCTAGAAAGAAATCGTAGGATTTTTTGAGGTGAAAATTTGAGAATTCAGTAGGTATGGACTAGAATATTGGGTATGGTCCAAGAAACCATTGGAGCTAAGAGTGAGATTACCCTGCCGTTGGCAAAGAGCGATGCTGAGATAGCAGAGAGGTTGGGCGTACAGGGCATTTCTCCAGTCTCAACATGTGTCAGGAGAGGTAGGCAAGTGAAACAGAGAGTGCAAAGGATGGGGAAATGGATGCCACCTCCTGTTGGTTTTTTGAAACTTAATATGGATGAGTCGTCTTGAGGGAATCCAAGTTTGGTTGGGATTGGCAGGGATTCTATAGGTTCAGTGGTTTTGATTTTTGTGGTTAACAAAGGAGTGTAGACCATTAATTAGACAGAAGGCTGGGTAATTTTATATGCTTTGAGGCAAGCTTATGATCTAGGATGGAGGAAAGTGATCTGTGAGGCTGATTCTCAAGTTTTGGTTAATTTGTTTCTTGAGAAGAAGACCTCTGATGTTTGTTGGCAGTTGTCGCCTAATTGTTCAACAGATTCTTGAGGTCAATTCTTGTATGGATTCAGTGATTTTTGCCCATATTCCTAGGGAATGGAATAGGGTAGTCGATTGCCTGGCAAGATGGTGTTCAGAAGAATTTGAAGGCTGGAAGTTTGATGGTTGGGAGCAAATGCCCTACACACTATGCCAGAATCTAGAGAGGATTATTGTTGAAGAGAAGAGCGGAATTGGAGAGTAATTTTCTTGATCTTGGGGTTTTCAGCAGTTTTATTGGTTCCTGAGGCGTTGGCCTCAGGCTATTCTGTACTTTGGTATTCTATGATTTAATAAAGTTTTTACCCCTTTTTTAAAAAAAAAAAAGAGAATTAATCATAGAATATTTTAAGGTGATCAACATTAAATATATAACACAACTAATTTCCATCTAAATAATATAAATGGAAAATATTTTTACCAAATATAATAGCAATTTTATATGATCCTAACCATAAAGAATCAAACCTATGATGCTTTCCAAGATTTTCATGAGCTTTATCCTAGTATAGAACTAGGTCACCAACTTTGATTATTTTATTGGAGACATTTTTGTTGATTATTTTTTAAAAAAATTATTATTATTTTTTAATTTTTTATAAAGAATTAGATTTGGCTTCATCAAAAGATAACAAATAATTTATCATTTATTGTATAGGATTTGAATCTTCAAAAGTATATTATAATGTTGTTCTTGCAGAAGTAATTTGAAATTCAATAGTCATAGTGAATTCAAAACCATAGGCTAGCATAAAGGGTGAATGACAAATTGTAAATTTGTTTTTAGTATGATCATGACATAAATATTAATTTTTTTTATGTGCCAATTTATTTTATTCTCCAAAAAAAAATTATTCATGTTCGAAATCAATTTTTTGATCACTGACTCAACTTATCCTTTACCTTGAGGATAATATTTAGATGAGTGATTATAAATTATTGAATAATATCCTAAAAATTATGAGTACTCATTTGAAACAAATTGAGGTTTGTTATAAGAAATATTTTCATAAATAATTCAAAATATTGATAAAATATGATTTTCAAAGAATGTAATGACCTCTAAAGTGATTGAACTTTTTATAACAACAAATTCAAGGCATTTTATGAAATAATAAATTGTAGTTAAATATATTTGTGTCTATTAAAATAAATAAATGGATATCTAAAATTAAATCTATATCTATTTCCTAAAATATTTTTTATAAATGATTAGGTTGATAGGCATAGCTGATAGCCTATCTCTAGATGTAAACAATTCACAAGGCATGCATGATCTAACTAAATAAAAAATATGCTTAAAGAGAATTAAGTAATAATATCTAACATGCACTATTTTATATATTGTGATTTTGTAACAAATGTCCACTAAAAAGCCTTCATGACAACTTCTAAGTACTTTTTCTATTTGGTCATGGGTAATGTCACAACCCCAAATAATGAATAATTTATTAATATTATTATTGGAATTTAGTTGAATCACGGTATGAATGAAATTACATGTAGAGACCACTACACACTTTCAAACACGTAGATACATTTGTTGTATTTTTTTACTTCCATGTGTGGGCAACCATGATTGGATTAGGTCATTATAGATTTTTATCTAAAGGTAAACATCATTAGAGGGCTATATAAGGAAGAGGATGAGCCCACTATAACATATAGTTCAGGGTATTTCAATATAAGGGTTCAAAATGATCCACTCAAAACTCTATGTATTTGGTTATCTTCCTTATAGGATCATCTAAGGGTATTTAACCTTACAAAAACATCTCATTATCCCTAGTGTTTTAATTAATGATTGGTGGAAAAAATTAGTTTGGTAATGTTTTATGAACCAATCAATTAACAAGTAATAACCTCAATTAATTCACATAGACAAAATTAAAATATGAAAGAGTAATTTATCACATAACTTAATATATGAATCTAAAATTAATCGCAATAAATAGTTTAAGTATAATGCCCAAAAATTTCAACAGATTAATGATCATAATAAACTAAACATAAACAAAAATTATAACATTTTGAAATCAGTAAAAAAAAATATTATATAACTATTTCCAAAATAAATACAATATAAACTTTTGAAATAATTTTAATTTATTTTCAATTATACACAATAGAAGCCATGTCTTTGTGTTATCCTTCTTGACCACTAGTTTAGGGCCAGAACTCATGAATCATTATACCATGGTCACTTAGGTTTAGCATGCCAGCTATAAGACATTTTTATTTGATTTAGCATTCAAATTCAACATAATTTGTAATTATTCATTGAATAGAGAAATGATACCGCATATCACTTTACCTCTTATACAATCAGTAAAACTAATTTTTAAATGCACACATTCAATATTGTCAACCATCCCATAAATCAGTTTATAGAGGTCTATCCTTTATTTTCTGCCTACTTGTCATTTGGCTGTACTTTAATAATGCAATTTTACTAAGTGTATTATGTTAATTTTAATCGAAATGAAGATAGAAGCCTCAACCACCATGCTTAGGTTCTTGATTAGAATATTTAGCATTTCCCATCTTTTCATTATCATGACTTAATTTAAATTTAAAACAACATCCGAATTAAAAATTCTCATCTATATACTTTACTATAGACAGAAAGGAGATTACTTTACCAGTTAATTTTTTTTGATATCCCTAAGAAATCATTATACCCCTTTTTCTATTAAGACCATGTGGACTATTAATAACTTCAAAAGGTAAAGCCTAACAATAAATATTCCAATTAAAGGAAACTAAGCAAGAAGCTTACGACCTGCATTCTTTTATTAGAATGACACAAGGACTAAAAATGCAGTCATGGCAACCTATGTTATAAAATAAAAATCCATTTTCTATTATCACAACAATGTACAACAATTTTATGCAAGCATCAAATAAACTAATTATAGGAACTTTATTGTATTTCCAGCCATTGTAATGTTAATGGAAAATTTTAAACTATGTAACTCACATTCAACAAATAAACAACAAGTCATAATTTTCCTTTGTCTCAAGGTTATTAACCATGCAAAGCCAATCGAAATAAAAAGGGTAATTCATGAACCAAAATTAGTTGTGATGATGTTCCACACTTACACAATATTGTAGTTTTATAACTTGAATACCACATTACACAATCTATAATTTGAATAATGCTTAACAATAAGCCAATAAGTCACGTAGGATTATAATCTTTATTTAACATACAAGTGAATACCATAAAATCTATAAAAATAATATGCTAATAGTATCAACTTTTAACATTCAATTTAATCGAAAATAAGTAAATCAATTGAATTGCTTTAATAATACTCTTAAGAATAACACCAATTTCTATTTAAAGTTAATTAATAGGCTGTAAATAGTAGTCACTATTTATATTAAACAACTTGATGTGAAAAGGAACCTATATTACTTACATTAATCTTATTTACATGTTTCTCAAAGTAAATAAAAATTAATATTTAAACCCAATGCCCAACACAATCATTTATTAGGTACAAAATAATGCAAGAGGCTAAATTAATAACATTTATCAATTACTATCCAAAACATATCCCTACTTAAATATTCATAAAAATAACATCTATTTAAAAATGGTAAAGGAACTATCTATATTCAATGCATTATTTAAGCTACTAAACAACTACCATAAGCTTTTATAAAAAATAATACAACTAACACTAAAAATTTAACAACCCAAATATAATCATAATGTATGAAGGAAAGGAATGAATATAATATAATGACTGACTATGTTTCTACATAAGTTCAACCATTTATAGCATGCCATTAGGAGATAGATTATACTCATTAGTAAATACGATTATGCAACCATATATTTGTAAAATGTAGCAGGAAGTAAAAGCCAATAAAATATTAATACATTCTTTACTTTATCCATCATCTCATAATATACAATGAGGATAGAGTGCATTCACATCCTATTAAATATGTTTATATCACCAAAGGAAACCCTAAAATGAACACTTCTAGAAGAGCACATCCTCATGCCTAGTCCTGTAAGCCCAACCATCAGTGGCCCTAACCACCCTAACCATCGACTCAATGGTGGATTCAACACTTGAGTTTAGAAAAAATCATGAGTAAGCATTTAAGATCAAGCCAAAATCTAAAATAGAATAGAAATCATAATTAAAAGGAGTTGTAATAAGAAATAAATCCCTAATGTGACATTTAATCAACAAAGATTACTAACAATAGTCCCCAAATTTAATAGGGATAAACATGCAGTCTATCAACTTAACTTCATACAAGTAATCACTACCACTCAATAAATTCTAAACGAACAAAAAACTTATGTTGCCTCTTTCAATGAAATCCCAAGTAAGACTTACAATGATAACTTATAATAAAAGAGGTTCAAAATTTAATCCAAGCTAATAATTAACATCTCTCTTACAACCATTTTCATGATGTCAATAAAATTAATGGTCAAAAATATTAAAGGAGTAATTAATACCCTAATACTCTTAAAATTTACTTTATTTAAACAAATACACCAAAAATTACCTACAGTTGAATAAGTTCCAAGAAACATTAAAATAAATCAATAGTTTTTTCCACAAGAAATGTTCATACATAGGTAACCCACAATTACTTATTAAAAATATGCCTCAATCTAATAAAAACAACAAAATATTGAGCACCCTATGGGATGATCCATCATAAACCAATTCAAATCCTAAATAAAGTTTGATATTTGTTAGGGTTCCAAACAATAGCCCAAAGGCTGAGAAACACAAAAATTGAAAGAAATAACCCAACATAAAAATAAACCATTATCATATAAATTTGTTCAATCCACAAGCTCACAGTGATGGCCAAAACCGATCCAATCACAATAAATAATAACATAATCAAAAATGATAATTTCCACTCAAAACCTAATAAGCATAACAACCTATATGGCCTTTCTTGTTCTGAAAACAACTTTAAATTGAATGTAGGTTCACTATGAAGTCTTATGACTTCATGGAAAACCTATAAACATTTATTCTCATGACAATTTTATCCCTTAACAAAACTAAACTTGTAGCCCATAAGACATAATGAAAAACTAACAATTCACTTCTCACTTGGAGCTAATATCGTTCATGTAGAGAAGGAATATGGTGCATGCTTATTTTATTTTTATAATTATAACCCATAAATCTAACAACATTTATTTCTTTCCATGAACCATATTTTCTCCTTGTTGTCATTAATGTCCTACATGATGAAAATAACCATTTATCACTCCTCCATAGTCATTTTTGCCCTAAGGTTTTGGTTCAAAAAAATGGTGCAAGCAAAATCTTGAAGCTTCACCAAATCATACTGCCAAGCTTGGGAGTCAAGTTGAGTGGTAAAAACAACCAAAACCAATGATCGCATCAACCAATATTCATACTAATTCTAAGTGGGTAAGTTAGTATATCCCTATGAATCTTATAACCTCATGAACACTTTGATAACTTAATGAAATAACATACGATCCCCTCAAGGTTAAAACTTTAGTGAATAACATATTGCTCAAAAGATTCCACAATAAAAATTAAATTATGAATAGCTTATCATCCCACAAACATAAATTAAGAATGCTAACATAGGAAACTAATCAAATGACACTAAACCCTATAATTGGTACAACCTCAATACGTAGGCAACACCCAAAAATGAACACAATCATTAGTATCTGAACATGGTGTTGGAAGTATAGAAATTGAATGGGGTGTGAATCAGTGTCTTAAAACAATCTTTTCTTTTCAATAAACATTGATTAACCTTTCAAATCAATATAGTGATCAAGCAATGCATAGAAAAGCAATCACATAAAAATGAAGCAAGATATCAACACATGCACACAAAATATATGTGGGAAACCATTATGGGGAATAAAAATCACTAACACATATCTTGGACTAAAGTATTATAATTAATAAATCAAGATTTAGTGAGGCATTAACCCCGTAAGGAACACCAACCCTCGCTAGTCAAGCACAAAATCAACTAGCCAGTTAGCAAGATCCAACTTTCAAGGAGGCACCAACCCCCTAAGTGACGTAGTACCAACTCAACCACTTCAATAGAACTTATTAAACCTCAAAATTATAAGGCAAATCTCATTCCTTCTTGACAAAGTACCAACTCAACCAAGACCAACTTGATCACCTCAAGACACCTTATTGTTCAACTCATAGATGGCGAACTATTCTTTAGATATCTAACTTATCTATCTAAAATCCACTTACTATCATACATTAAGAACAAATATTTGATGTAGATATGATATTATCTCAAAATATAATTAAATCATTCATATTTTCTCAACCCTCTATCTTTCTCAAAACAACATCTTAGCCTTCCTCGCTCAAAATGTCTCTTACTAGGCTTATTAGGTTGACTGACCTTGATCATCATACTTAGAAATTATATTGGATATTCATTAATAATCTTATAATCCCATATTAATTTCTACATAACCTACATATTCTCATCAAGGTGATTTTTTATTCACTTGCACTCTCATTCCTCTTACTTGCCCAAATAGGCTTATTTAGCCTTGTACTTATACCAATCACTAGATCAGTCACACCCTTAGTCGACCAAAATATTAATCCATCAGTGTTAAACCAAAAAAATGTATTAGTATATGTTACACACAATAATCAATAAAAATAGGTTTACCTTTAGGTCGGCCAAACTTGCTTAGACCACCTTCTCTTTTTAGGCCCAATAGAGACCTAATTCATTAGGTATATCCTCTCCACATAAAAAGTTGAATCTCTAAGGCCCAGATGGCCCTCACCAATGAAATAAAACAATTTAAAACCTTATATTAAAACCCAAAATAACCTCATACATTCTTAATAATTAAAAAATCATTTACTTACCTAATGAAAACTCCATTAGGCCATAAAGACCTATTAGGCCTAACTACCCCAACAAAATTGTCTGCAAAGATGAAGCTCATACAACCTGTAGAAACACATTCAAGGTAAAATCCAAATATTTATGTAAAATTAATGACCTCAGGGTTATCATAAATCTCATTAGAATCCATCAATCAGGCTCCAAAGACTCAATAACACCTCATCAAAAAGCTCACTCTGATTACCATAAAACTCCAAAACACAATAAAAAACCTTTGACCACCAACACCTATACATGAAATTTACAAAACTCTAAATTAATGTATAAGGTATCATGTCATATATAATAAATCACCACATTATTTTTATACTTACAAATTGGTCATAATGACACAAGAACATCAATCTCACTCACACATAGAAAATTGCCAAAGACCATGAAAAACATAGTCCTAATGAATGTTGTTTTCATCTCCTTTAAGGACACTTCCAATACCTATTATGAAAATTAATAGTTATTATGTGACCTCTATAAAATCATATAATATATAGATCATAGTATCTAGTTTTAACTATTGGTCTTGTAAACCAATTTGTTGATCTTCTCTCTCACAATCCTTACACAACTAGATAATCTATTATGGATTTCATATTAAAACCTCTTAAAGTGACTCTAAAAATTATATAAATCATGGATAGGTATTTTATTTACTATAAAAAACATCATATTCATTATATGTGTCAGCTAAATTTAGATATCCTCCAACTGATCACTCTCACTTACTCATAACTATCATTCCGCCTTGTGAACCAGTCTTGATGATCTTGCATTCCAACACCTATGTAGACACATTAAATAATTAATAATGAATTAATATGCTGATTATATATATTTATAACATATTTAAACACACACACACACACACACACACACACACACACACACAATGGAAAATATGGAATATATAGACCAATCTTTGAAACTTACACCTTCACTATCTCATATTCACTAGACAGGTTATCTTGTGAATAACATTTTCAAAATTTTCAATCACCTCTAAAACATATACCCAATATATAATTTTTTTATATTTATTTAAAAATAAACCCATATAATTAGATCCATTCCTAATCCATGAAAACTCATTCATAATCTCATTCTCACTCCTACCTGATTTTTCTCACTGTCTTTACTATTTGGACATTTTAGTGATGGACAACTTCCATGACCAGTTTAGTATATTTGAATTATATAACCTAATTAAAAAACACCATGAGAATAAATTATAGGTCATAATATTTAACCTATATCCATTGTGAAACTTTGACTCATTCAACCCTTCCTGCTATACAAAATTTCTAAGAAACAAGGGTTTGTTTATAGATTCCACTTACTCTAATGATAGACCAATGCCACATGGATAAACTTGGGAGAGTCTTATACATGTTAAAATCATCAAAATAGGTCAAAAAAACCATTCCGATCCATTTCCAACAATATTTTCCATATAGGGTCACTATGAGGGTTTTAGACTAGCTTCCATTCTTAACATTTGTTCATAAAAATATGCCCCTAATACCAACTCCTAATGCTTGTAAAAAAATTTGAGGACCCTTTTCCATTTCTCCCAAAGAGCTCATATTCTCATGCAATAGTCACACATGCCAACAAGCATGAGAAAATCCTTCTTGGGTCTTCATCTCTTCATTTTGCACATATAATAAACCTTCAAACTCATTTTCATCATTTATCCTTCAAATCAGGAACTCAAACTACATCAACATGCTTTTAAAATTATGTCAAATGTCAATCCATTTTCACATGAGCTCACAAGCCTCCAAACCTGATAATGATACCTCATTCTTCCACATAAGGTCTTAAGACTAGGTCCATGAGAAGACCTCTAAAGAATAACTTACCCATTTGTATCACTCTAAGAGTCATGTGATTGACTCAACACCTTTCTCACATTTTATAACACTACATTGCATAATTTCAAGCTCACAGACATTCATATCACCACCATCATACCTCTACAAGTCATATTCATACTCAAGGACTAGTCCATCACATAGACCTACTAGGCACTATACTTTGAGATCTTCAAGATACCTATTGTATCTCACTACACATTTCACCATACCTCACTATGAATCAAAAGACACTCCATTGGATCACTCAAAGATCACACTAGTAGGCTTAAAAAATCAACCTCATACCAATGTCCATAGACACTTTCTTGTGAACCAATAATTGACCTCACACTTCCTTTGACATCAATGACCTTAGGCATATGACATCAAACTCAACTCTCACCTTACTGATCCTTCTTGACATCAATTATAGTGCATAAACACATGACATCAATGATAACTTTCAACATTTGGTATAATATAAATAACATAATGCAAACTATATTAAGAAATAACATGATATAATGAACCAATATAATCATCTACTTTATCACCAGCTAACAATATAATAGTAATTAAACTCAAACATAATGTCAAAATTATAATCACATCTAAAACTTCCAATATATATAACTTCTAGATCAAGAAAACTATGTTGTATAAAGTCATCATCATAGTATCAAAGGGTTAGGTCATGACATGTAAGACATATTAATAATATACCATCTCTATTCCTATAAAACCAAAAAAATCTTATAAGACAAAATTTAAATCTTTTAACCTAAGATCTCTAGGTTGACCTTTATTTAAGGAATCTAGACATGATTGGTTTTCAAAATAATGGACCAGATTATGATACCAATCACCATACAAATAAAATAAGTCCCATTCTTGCATTTCAAAATAAATTTTAAATTTATGTGTAAGGTTTTAAATTTTCATGGGTTTAAAAATAGGTTTATCATTCATATGATTTTCAACATTTAAAATAAGAAGGTAAATGTTTGAATTTCCATTTCTAGAAAGGCGTTTGGCTAGATCATTACCTTTAATTATAGATGTTTCAAATTCAAGATTATATTCCTCAATTTTAAAGGTACATTTGGATAACATAACATCAATAATGGGTTGATTTATAAGGTAAAAAAATAGGTGAATTTGAACATATTATCATCTTGTTTCCCATTAACAAATATTTAAATTTTCCTAATGTTGAAACTAATTAAAGAAAAAAGTTTTCAATCATAAAATAATTGATTTTAACATTATTAAGCACTTGTCTCATATATCAAATAGTGTTTTCTTCATGATTTTTATCATATTGTTTAAGAACAACATATATTTCCTTATTAGTTATATTAATAAAGAATAACACATGTTTCCATATCGGTCACATTAATAGACAAAATAAAATATTTGTTCATGTATGGTTTCGCAAGTACATGAGAAATTGTTATTGCATTTTTTATCTCATCAAATTTTATATCATATCCTACATTTCATAAATAATTTTGATATTTTAAAGAAAGGTCTATAATGGATTATACTTATCATTAAAATAAGAAATGAGTTTGTGCATGAAGTTAATTTATTGAAAAAGGATCTTAAAATAGATTATGGAGGACGCAATTATTTAATAGCTTTAATGTGGTCTTGGTCTATAGAAACTCCATCTTTAGAAATACTATGACCTATGAATTTACCTTCAGTTACACTAAAAATTAATTTCTTTATATTTAAAGACATACTATATCACCTACATATAAGAAAAATTTCAGTTAAGTGGTCTAAGTGTTTATTCCTTTTCTTATAATAGATAGTTAGATCATATAAGTAAAATTGAATAATAATGTTAATTAATTCATCAAATTACATGTGCATAACTATTCAAAAAGTAGAAATTGTATTTATTAATCCATATGGAATCCTATTGAATACATAAGTGCCTCTATATTTAGTGAAAGTTGTCTTATGTCCATCTTTTGGATTTACACTTTTTTTATTATATCTTAAAAATATGTCTAAAATAGACATTTTATAATCATTTGTTTGATGCAATATCTAATCAATAATAGGTAAATAAAAATTATCCTTAATGTATCCATAATTCAAATCTCTAAAATCAACACAAACATGGATATCAATATTTTTTTTTAACAAATTAAGATGAGATTAGTTACCCAAATAAGTAATATACTCGGTGAATGGTACCACCATCTAGCATTTTTTGAAACTCCTTACTAATGGTGTTTTCCAATAAGGGGATTACTCTACAAGGTTTTTTCCTAATAGGTTTTATACTAGGTTTGATGGGTATATCATGTCAAATTAAGATAGTATCATAACCTTTTAGATAACTATAGGACCAATAAAATATGTCAATGAATTATTTAAATAAATTAAAAAATAATAACTTTTTTTGGTATGTATATTATATACCCATACAAACATATTTGGTATCATATTTTATTTTCAAGTTGATTGTAATTTTTTCACCTATGATTCTATTTAAAGATTCTTAAACTTTAGAATATTTAGGGTGATTACAAGGGGAAAATATTTATTATAGGCTTACAAAACTAGGAGATAAATTGTTATCTCTAAGCTTTAAGTAATCAACATAATTCAAAACATAACAATTGTCATCAAAGTAATTAACCTGTATAAAACATAGCAACATGTTCATCAAAAGTGAAAATAGGCCATCTATTTTGTAAATCCAGAATCTTGGGTTTGAAATTTTCTAAAAATTATAATCTATGAAAGTTTTTGTGTCACTTTAGATCAGATATGAAACATAAATAATAAGTTTATCAGCATGCATGTTAAATTTTATAAGGATATGTCAAATATTAAATGCTTCAAAATTTTATATAAGTGACCATAATTTTTTAGTATATTTATGCAAATGTGATTGATTAGTATTATAAAGTTTTCTAAATTGTGTTATGAATAATTCAAAATCAACAAAAAAATGCTAAGTGTTTAATATTCAATTCAATATATTTTTCAAGACTAATTTATAAGAATTCAAACTTAATAATTTTGCTAGTATTTTCAAAAGATAGTTGATAAACACACGTGAATATTTTTCCTACATGAGATATAATAACAATATCATCACATATACATGTTGAGAATATTCCAAATCAAAAAAATAAGACCAAATTGTTTCTCTATAAATTATTCTTGCATGTTACTGATTCAGAACTCTAAAAATAAATAAAACTTGGCCTACTATTTTTAGCAATTACTATTTCTAGTAAGTTTTGCATACAAGTATACACAACTCTAATAATCTCCAAACATATACTAAACTATAAATTAACCTATTAGATGAATTTAAATTAAATTTCAAGTCCAATTAGAAAAATAGACAATTTTTAAATTTATAAAAAACATGAAAATAAAATTAAACTACAATTTTGGACCCTCAGATGGTGACGTATGACCATAAAATATTGAAAACATCCCATAACCAAAAGAGAAAATTATGGATGCATTGAAATTTTTGAGCCAGTCATTTTGGCATGAATATGTGATAAAATTAAGCTATGGATAAAAATATATGGCCTCTAAAAGTTTAACCTCTTTTTCTACGTCATTCTCTTCTGGTTGAAAATAATTTAGCTCCTGCGAGTTGCTCTAATTGTACTACTACCATTCTTTTTTATCAATCTTATTTATCTCCAATTCATTAATGTAATTGTTGTCTTCCTATTTTAATCCTTCCCACTATACTAAATACCTATCATAACTTCCTTGCCTTGTGTTTACTTTCTTCTTATCTGAAACCTACCCTATCTTTTCTTTCTTCTTCTTTGGCACTTATCGCTTGCGATCTAATTATTCATATTAATTAGCTTCACCATATTATCCATGGAAATCATATAAGTCTAAGAAATTAAATACTAGAGAGATATAGAAAAACTGTGATAAATTCACCTCATTAGCATTGCCATTGGTTTTCTTCATCATTATGCATGGTCCAATTTTCTTGTACTTAAACTTGTTATATGTGTCTTTCAAAAATATATGTTTCCTCAAGTAAACCATCACATATATCATTATTAAAAAATTTTGACATTTTTTGACTTCTACTTCTACTTTAGACTTGTTGTTACTTTTCTATAATTTTCTTCTTACTTCTTATAACTATTGTATATGTTTTATAAATGCTTCTGCATCATCACTAACTCATTTTACAATTGGTAATTATACCAAATCTAAAACACTCATAGGATTTATCCCATAAATAATTTGAAATTTTGATTTACCTATTGATCTATTCACTAAACTATTATATGCATACACAACTTTTTATAAAGCCAAGTCCTATTACTTGGGCTTCTCTCCAATTATGCATCTTAATAAATTCCCCAAGCTCCTGTTTATAACTTATATATTCCATATACTTGGGGATGGTGTGAACTATTGAATTATAGATTAGTCCCCATCTTCCTCCATAAATTCTTTCCAAAATAACTTACAACTTTCATGTCCCTATCTGATGTTATGGTTTTTGGAACACCATGCAATCTCATAATATCCTTAAAAAATAGTCATGAAACTCTAGTGGCATCATTAGTTTTCTTACATGAAATAAAGTGAAACATCTTAGAAAACCTATCTCTAACAACAAAAATTGAATCATTACCTCTTTATGTGTTTAATAATCCCAAAAAAAATATTCATACTCAAATCTATCCATAGTCCTCTTGGAACTGGTAATGGCATGCATAGCCCTATATTTTGTGAATGTCCTTTTGCCACATGACATATCCTACATCTTGAAACATATCTTGTCACATATATCTTCATATTTGGCCAATAATACTTCTCCTCCACCAAATCTATTATCTTTGTCTCACCAAAATGTCCAACCAAGCCATTACTGTGTAATTGTATTATTATATTGTCTCTTAGAGACCCAACTGGAATACATAATTATTTATATTTGAAGAGATAAATATCTTGCATAATATACTCTTCATAAACATTACTTGTACCTCCTATCAATATATTCCTACATTGCTCAACTATATTTGTAAAATTTGGATCAATATCATATACTTATTTAATAAATTCAAATCCAACTAATTCACTCACCTAGTAGTTATAAACAACACATGCATAAAAACTCAATTTTGTTTTCCTAATTTGTGCTTCAACACAAAATTATAACCCTACAAGAAAGACACCCACTTTGCATGATTACTATTTAACTTATTTTGAGTGTTCACATACTTCAAAGCCTCAAAATTAGTAAATAGGATAAATTCCTTAGGCACCAGGTAATGCTTCCAATATCTTAATGCTTACCCAATGGCATAAAATTCCACATCATATGTATAATACTTTATTCTTACCTCATTCAATTTCTTATTGAAATATGCTATTGGCTTCCCTTCTTGACTCAACACAACACCAATTCTCATAAACAAAGCATCAAAATCAACCTCAAAAACTTTGATAAAATATGGTAATGCTAAAATAGGCTTTTTTATAATTTTATTCTTTAAAAACACAAAACTTTTTGTTGTTTCCCTTATCCATGAAAACTATTTTCCTCTCATATAATTTGTTATTGGTGCAAAAAGACTACTAAAATTCTTAATAAAATTTCTATAATTTTTTTTTCTAAGCCATGGAAACTTCTTACCTCTATGATTCTCTTTAAGATAGGCCACTCAAAAATTTCCTTTACTTTCTCTTAATCCATTCTTACACCATTTACTAAAACTAAAAATCCAAAAAAAACCAAATTATTTTGCATAAACCTGCACTTCTACAAATTCACATAGAGTTTCTCTTTTCTTTACAATTCTAATGCCATTCTGACATGTTTTAAGTGTTATTATTTACTCTTAATTAATATTAAAATATCATCAAAATAAACACCACAAACTTACCATTGTATTCTCTTAGCATTGTGTTCATCACCCTCATAAATTTTCTAGTTGCATTAGATAACCCAAATGACATCACCATCCACTCATATAAACCATATCTAGTATTAAATGTTGTTTTCCATTCATCTCCTTCATGAATTTGAATTTGATAGTAACCATTCCTTAGATAAATCTTGGTAAAATACTTTTTTCCTACAAAAACATCCCTCATATCATCTAAATGAGGTATAATAAATCTATCCTTGATTGTAATTTTATTAATTGATTTATTATCCACACACATCATTGAACCTCCATATTTATTTGGAGTTAGCAACATTAGTATTGAACATGGACTCATGCTCTCCCTTACTCACCCTTTCCCACCAATTTAGTAACATGTTTATTTAATTATGCATGTTCTTTGCTTGATTGGGTAGAGATGATTTCAGAATCAAATCAACATGATGTTGAATATCTCTCTATGGTGGTAAACCATATTGTAACTCATTAGGTATAACATCTGCATATTCTTTCTACATTGCTTCTGCTTTTAATGGTATTTTCACCACTTTTGTTTCTTCTTTTTTTCTACTAGTGCATAACAATAACCTCTCATATTCATGTATTTGATAAATTATTTTATAGTCAGCATGACTTTAGTGTTCTTATTCTTTAAGAGGTAATAATACTAACTTCATACCACCTTTCCAAAAACTATGTGTTCTTTGCTCCATCATGAACTACATTTCTATCAAATTGTCATGTCCTTCCCAATAACACATGGTATGCATCCATTGGTATTACATCACACCATATTTCATCTTTGTAATTTTTACCTATATAAAACTTGATTAAGCACCTTATATCTATTTTAACTTCATTCCCTTTCTTAAACCATGAAATCTGTTTAGGATTAGGATGTTTTTCACACTAAAAACCTAGTTTTTCAATCATATCTTTTGAAACCAAATTTTCACAACTACCACTATCTATAATTACTTTGCATATCTTACCTCTTGAAGTATACCTTGTTATAAATATATTTATTTTCATCCATGCATCACCACCTTATTTATTTTTCCCATGTTCTTTCTTTGGATCAATCATTCTTCTTCTCATTATGATATTTTCTTTGATATCTGTTAATACAATTTAGTATTTTGCTCTTTAGTTTCAACGTCAACTAAATTCACTCTTAGGTGATCCTCTTGCCTCCTTTCTTGATCTTGGTAATGTGGATACTCAAATTATCTATGACCTTATTCTCAATATTTGTAATAAACATAAAACTTGTGTTGGTTTGGAAACCATCTTCTACCACTACCATATCTTTGTTCTCTCTGAAATCCTCTTACTCTTTATTGGTATTAAAACCCTTGTCTATTATATATTTTTATTTATGCACCATGTGATGATTGTCCTCTATTGGTATTAAATCCAACTCCATTTGTATTAAATACTCCTCATCCCCTTATAGGAAGGATTTTTCTCTTGGCCCAATAGATGTTCTTCTTAAATTATTTCTATTTTATTTTTCTTCTACATTCAAAGTTAATTGATAAGCTTCCTCCATGAAAAGTATTATATGCATACTTAATTCATATTGAATAGGAAAATTCAAACTAATTATATACCTTTTAACCATATGCTCTTCTATCTCATCATGTTCTACGCATATGGAAAGATTATAAAACTTATCTATATACTCTTTTATACTATGATCCTTCTACCTCAAATTTTGAAATATTATGTATAGGGTTTATATATAATCCACAATAATAAATTTCTCACTTAGCTTATTCTCCATATTTTACACAAGTTGATATTTTATTTACTTTTTCTATATCTTTCTACTAGTGATTCCACTAAATCATTACATGACCCTTCAATTTCATGCATAAAAAATTTACCTTCTTGTCATCTTACATAGTTCTTTGAAAAAACTTCTCTATGTTTGTCATCTAGTCTATCAACTCCTCTAGTCTTAAAATTTCACCATAATCTAGAATGTCAACCTTGATTCCTTCATTCCTAAATCTCTAGCCATCCTCTTTTTCATTGATGTTAGCTACTCTTATTGCTCCTCTTTTGGAATTTATTCTTCATGATTTGTGTCATATTATACATAATCTTTTTCTCTTTCTTATATTTGATTCACAATTATATTAGTTAATTATTCTACTTACATATACAACTCTTGCATAGTATGGTTCATCTGAGTGATTCCTCCTTGTCCTCTCACCATCTCTTACACATCCAAGATTTGAACTTACTCTAATATCAAATAATGAAATCAAATAATATAAAGACAAATAAATTACCAATATGAAAAGTTATTAAAATATTAACCTATATTGATTCAGATTTAATGATTCAAATAATTACAAATCATGCATAAATAAGCCTAAACTCAAAATTAGAGTTGACATGCAAAATTCATGACTCCAAAATTAAATAAAAATAAACCTAATATTTTTAGTATCTATTATTTTTAGTAAGTTTCACATACAAGCATACACAGCTCTAAAAATATACAAAAATAAATTAAACTCCAAAATTAATCTATCAAATAAATTTCAATTGAATTTTAAGTCTGGTTACAAAAATAGACAATTTCTAAATCTAGAAAAAATTAAAACTAAAATTAAATTGATATTTTAGACACTCATATGGTCACATGTTACCTTTAAAAAATACATAAAACATCCCATAACTGAAAGGGGTAATTATGTCTATATTAAACTTTTTGAGCTGGTTGTTTTAGCATGAAGATGGCTTCAAAAGGAGCTATGGATCAAAAGTTATGACCTTTTAAAGTTCAACCTCTTTTTCTGCATCACTTTGGGTATAGGAATTAGAATGAAAATGATTTTAACCTATGTAAAGGCTAACATAAAAATATTTTAAAACAAATATAACCATTCCTTGTGACCATTTTATGTAAATTTTTAGGCTATAAATTTTCCCTAAGGTGTATAGTATGCTAAAATGAATATTATTGATGTTATTGTAAATATTAAATATGTGTCAATAAAATCCCTATTTTATGGATGAAATATCAATAGGGTTTATGGATACCATATTCTAAAATGAAAACATTCTAAAATTTGGGTATCTTCTAATCAAAATTAATAACATAGTTTTTGTTTATAGCATTACATAGACTATTTTTTTGTCATATTTGCTATTGAAATCTCCATTTATCTATTTATCATCATTTCACACAAGTCTAATAAAATTCATTGTATATTACACTTATGTTTTTATATACTCATTAAATTGAAATTAGGGCATTATTGGTGCACATGCTAGCATAAAATGTGTGGAAGAAGGGACCATATTACACAAGTGCACCTAAACACAAAAAAATGGCCCTAGAACTAGACAATTATGATTATAGGAGAAACATAATTGTATAAATATGGTTTTGTGCCTAAAAAATATAATTGTACATTTTAAAGGAGAATACCATAAAATAAATAAAATATGAGGGAAGGGAGAGGATGAAATGAGAAGAGAGTTGAATAGGGGGAACATGAAAAATAATCATAAAAATATTAAACAATTGAGGCTTTCACAATCCATAAAATTAGAATAAGTTTTTTGGAAAAAAAACACTGGTTTTATTTTTCTATCAATGTTTCAAATCACAACATCTAATATTAACAAAAATGAGAGCATGCCAATAAAAACCTAATCTAAAATAATAGTTGACAAACATACAAATACCATGGAATAATGTAATTTTAGAACAAATAAATAACTAAATACATTTAATCATCATCAATCTATTTTTACTAGTTAGATCTGAAATGTCAAAAACTAAATGTATTACACAATTGATTCGATAAGAACACTATTTATTATTACACCATGAAAAAACTAATCTCAAAATAAAAATGATAAATATATTTTAACACTAAGCCAATAAATATTTTTTCCACACTCCTAAAGTAATAAAAAATGCATTCATTAAAGTTGTATAAATTTATATGAAACCACAATAGGGATGTCAAATCTGACTACATGGTTTGGTTATTCCTTTTGTAACTTGCATCTAAATTAGCTGTTTCTAATTAAGTTTCATCACTCTACTTTCTTAGCAAGGCTGCTAACATAGAAATTTATGTAATTTTATTTGGTTATCTATATGAAACTAGTTATGGAAGTGATGCCAATACTAGTGGGGAATATTTTTGATATATGATAACCTTTACGGTAAATGTAAGAGTACACGGTATTTTTTTTATCTTAATCAACTTTATTATTAGGTAAAATTTGAATTAATTTCTTTATTAAATGTTATTAACATAAAAAAAATTATAACATAAAACATATGTTGAACAATATGGGGGAAAGGAGGAAGAAACTAGATAAAGATAATATATGTAAAAATACTAGCTACATTGCACCATAGTGGGTTAAAAGTATGGTTGACTAGTTTAGTAAGGGAGAAGGAAACTAAAATGGGTCAAATTTATTCCAACATGTAGTTTTATAGCTAGAGAAAGGAGAAAGATAGAGAGATAGAAATATATACACACACAAAGTATCTAGATGTGTCCCTAGGATATAATGATGGGGAATCTAGAACAACAAACTCTGATTCCAACTTGTCAGGATCTTGCTCCTAAATAAGAGAACAATATGATTACCTTGTATAAGAAACTAAACATGCAGAATTAACTAGAATGAACAAGTAACTAGAATTCACAAATAGCACAAAATATGAGAGACAATACACAAACTTGTATTAATACTCATCCAGAAAGAAAATACAATAAAGAAGATGCCACTTCTTCTTCGACCTCTGTGAGGCTTTCCACACACCTCAAGGGCTCCCAGTAATTCTGAATCAAGAGTTCACTCTCCTACCAAAAATGGTCCCAACACACAACTCAATCACAGAATTGGTGTTCACCTCCAACCAGTTAGTAATAACCTTGCCAGTACACAAGTACTCAAATTACTTCAAGTAGATCTCCCATCAACTTGCAACAACCTGCAACTCAAATGATCTTACTTACACATGTAAAACTTCTCCCTGATCTTGCAACAACTTGCAAATGAACCTGTTCTTACAATTAGAAGGATCTACCTTGCCTTCCTCTATTTGCTCATAATTACAATCCATGCCAATGGGTCTATAAATAGATCCCATACTAAACCATAACTTAGACTCTTAATTTAGACACGCAGCTCAAGACTCGAAATAGCCTTTACATGTAAATAATCAGTTCAACAAACTAACTGTTCATGCAACAAACAGTTCTGGAACTACATAGGAGACCAACGTCAGTCCCTATCTGACTGGAGGTGACCGACGTCAGCTGACTCCTACCGATGCCAGTTGCCCTTCTGCACTGAATATGACTAACATCAGTTGCACTATCGACGCCAGTTTCTCTAGAACTCAACAACCTCCTCCATGTCTGCAAACAATTGAAGCTTTTAGCTCCATAACCTAACAATCTCCCACTTGGAGATAAATAGCTAAAACTATACTTGTACTTGTACATCATCTAGTTTGTTTTCTGGCATTGTATCCCTCCTCAAGATCACTCTTGAAGACCAACCACGACATAACCTGTGGTGCACCTCCTGTCATCCAAATCACCTGCCACATCCGCATCTACAAACCTATGTAGAAAAGAATTTGACCCTGCATAGCATGTGCACCTACTGCTGGTCCCTCTCAAATACTTGAGAATCCACTGAACTGCTCTCCAGTGCTTCTTTCTCAGATTGGCTCCAAACTTGCTGACAGCTCCAATTGCTTGGGAAAACTCAGGTCTAGTACATACCATGCACTTAACTTCATCACGTGAATCAAGACATTGTTCATAGAACTGTCCAACCATCAACGTGCTAACCAGTTTCACACAATCATCTGGAGACAAAATCAACCTATGACCTTCCATGTCCCTAGAACACACTCATGCCAAAGAATCTTGCTGCTCCCAGATTCCTCATGACATACCTCTGAACTAACTTTACCTTTAGTTCAGCAATTCCCTGCATATGTGACCCTGCTACAAGCACAACATACAAAAACAGGATAATGTAGCTAATATTATCCAACCTGGTAAAGAGAAACACAATGGTCAAACATCTATTTTCTTGTAGCTTACTCAAGACCATATAATATGGCCTTCCATCTCATGTGTCCATTCCCACTCTTCTTTATCCTGAAAATCCATTCGTCTCTTAGTGCTTTCTTCCAGCCGGTAACTCCACCAAAAACCCCTGTTTGGTTCTCCTCCAAGGAATCACATTCCTCATCCATGCCAAGCTTCCACTGTTTCCTAGATCTACCTACTCTGCTTCTTTAATAACTTCCTGGTTCTTGACCATCAGTGAGCAAAAAGTAGTGTAAAGAAGGGAAATAATGAATTTGAGGCTTACTTACCCTTCCAGTCCTCCATATGGGTGCTTGAGACTCTTTGACAGCTTGCTATCCATCTAAAATCCATTTCAGTGACTGATGCTAGTCACATTTCAGTCTACACCCAATCAATGTTGGTTCCATGCGACTACCTCATCACCAACGTCGATTCCCCTTGACTGATGCTGGTGTTTATCTATCCTGAGTCACTGATGTTGGGCTACACATAGCTGACATTGGTCCCTGTCTAGATGTTGACGTCAGTTTTCTAACTGACGTCGGTATCTGTGTTTTACTTGTGAGCGATGACCTTTACCTGTGAGCTCCTTTTGGATCAAAACCCTATCCAAATTAACCTTGCTTTGCTCAGAATTCTTCAGCCCCTTATGCTGATCTATGTCCGTCATCTTCTCCTTGAAAACCAAAGCTTTCCTTTTCTTGTCATGAACATTGGATTTCTCAAGAAATGTCACTTTCTTCTTTTGTATACAGAAATCTTGATCCATGCTTTTTAAATCTGAAAGCATACCCTTTGACTCAAGAACATGCATCCCCTTTTTATTCATGTGACCAAGCCTATTAAGCCACATCTTTGAATCTATAGCTAAAGTAGATAAACCAGAAGGAGAATCAGTAATACAAGTAGATAGATAAAGCGTGCCTACTTTCTTACCTCTTGCTACAACAAGTGCACCCTTGGTAACCTTTCAAGAGTCCGTTGTGAGTCTTACTGTGCAACCCTCATCACCCAAACTTCTAACAGAAATCAAATTCCGCTTCAGGACTGGGACATGCATGACCTCCTTCAACACCCATGTGTTACCTATCTACAATTTCAGCTTCACCTTCCCTTTGCCAACCATTTGACAAGGCTTACTATCCTCTAAATAAATTTCTCCAAAGTCTCCCTGGACATATTCATGAAAAAATTCCCTATTTGGGGATGCATGGAAAGAGGCACCAAAATCTAAAACCCAAGATTCTACTTTATCCAAGGAACATACCAGAGCATCCTGTGCAACAACATCTGCAACATCTACTTCTTCATGTCCTTCATGTTGATCTTCATTCACCCAGCAATCTCTCTTTAGATTCCCTTGCTTTCCACATTTCTAGCAGGTTATTCTGCCATACCTGGACTTGGATCTCCTACCTATCTTTGAACTTGATCTCCCATGCTCGATCTTCTCTCTTTGCCTTCCCCTACTTTCAACACTCAAAGCATTCCCTGATGATTCACCTATGCTTTTATTACAAATTTCTTCATTTAATATTACACTCACAAAATCATCCACTTTTAAGATTTTTGAAGTAGATGCAGTATTACTAACTGCCATTACCAAACTCTCCCAACTTTTAGGTAATGAGCATAAGATAAAGAGAGCCTTAATTTCATCATCAAAAATAATATTGACTGAATTTAATTGGTTTACCAAACCATGGAAATCACTAAGATGACTATGTATAGATCCACCTTCCAACATTTTTAAATTAAATAATTGCTTCATAAGAAATACCTTATTCAAAGCTGAGGGTTTTTCATATAAATTTGCCAAAGATTCCATCAACTCTACCCTTGTCTTAACTTGTGATAAGTTGGAAATCACAGATGATGCAAGGCTCAACCTTATAGATCCCAGAGCCTTTCGATCAAGAACCTCCCATTCTTCATCCTTCATATCCAGGGGCTTGCATGCAACCCCACCCAATGGTAAGTACACATCTTTTTGATATAGATAATCTTCAACCTACATCCTCCATAGTTGATATTTCTTGCCATTAAACTTTTCCATTCATAACTTACTTTCTTTTGCCATTGCTATACTCCCACTCAAACAGAAACCCCTGTGAGTAACCTGTAATCAACACACACTAAACAAATCTGATACAACCTGTTAGTAACCCAACCAAAAGCTCTGATACCAATTGATGGGGAATCTAGAACAACAAACTCTGATTCCAACTTGTCAGGATGTTGCTCCTCAATAAGATCACAATATGATTACCTTGTATAAGCAACTAAACATGCAAAATTAACTAGAATGAACAAGTAACTAGAATTCACAAATAGCACAAAATATGAGAGACAATACACAAACTTGTATTAATACTCATCCAGAAAGAAAATACAATAAAGAAGATGCCACTTCTTCTTCCACCTCTGTGAGGCTTCCCACACACCTCAAGGGCTCCCAATAATTCTCAATCAAGAGTTCACTCTCCTACCAAAAATGGTCCCAACACAAAACTCAAGCACAGAATTGGTGTTCACCTCTAACCAGTCAGTAATAACCCTGCTAGTACACAAGTACTCAAAGTACTTCAAGTAGATCTCCCATGAACTTGAAACAACCTGTAACTCAAATGATCTTACTTACACATGTAGAACTTCTCCTTGATCTTGCAACAACCTGCATATCAACCTGTTCTTACAATTAGAAGGATCTATCTTGCCTTCCTCTATTTGCTCATAATTACAATACATGCCAATGGGTCTATAAATAGATCCCAGACTAAACCATAACTTAGACTCTTAATTTAGACATGTAGGTCAAGACTTGAAATAGCCTTTACATGTAAACAATCAGTTCAACAAACTAACTGTTCGTGAAACAAACAATTTTGGAACTACACAGGAGACCGATGTCGGTCCCTATCTTACTAGAGATGACCGATGTCGATCGACTCCTACCAATGTCGATTGCCCTTCTGCACTGAATATGACCGACATCAATTGCGTTGTCGACGCTAGTTTCTCTAGAACTCAGCAACCTCTTCCATGTCTACAAATTGTTGAAGCTTTTAGCTCCACAACCTAACAATCTCCCACTTAGAGATAAACTGCTGCAACTGTACCTGTACATCATCTAGTCTATTTCCTAGCATTGTATCCATCTTCAAGACCACTCTTGAAGACCAACCACCACATAACCTATGGTGCACCTCCTATCATCCAAATCACCTACCACATCCACATCTACAAACCTATGTAGAAAATAATTTGACCCTGCATAGCATGTGCACCTACTGATGGTTCCTCTTAAATACTTGAGAATCCACTGAATTGCTCTCCAGTGCTTCTTTCCTATATTGGCTCCAAACTTGCTAACAGCTCCCACTGCTTGGGAAAACTAAGGTCTAGTACATACCGTGTACTTAACCTCATCATGTGAATCAAGACACTATTCATAGAACTGTCCAACCATCAGTGTGCTAACCAGTTTCACACAATCATCTGGAGACAAAATCAACCTGTGACCTTCCATGTCCCTAGAACACACTCATGCCAAAGAATCTTCTTGCTCCTAGTTTCCTCATGACATACCTCTGAACTAACTTTACCTTTAGTTTAAAAACTCCCTACATATGTGACCCTGCTACAAGCACAACATATAGAAACAAGATAATGTAGCTAATATTATCCAACCTGGTAAAGAGAAACACAATGGTCAAACCTCCATTGTCCTGTAGCTTACTCAAGACCATATACCCTGGCCTTCTATCTCACGTGTCCATTCCTACTCTTCTTTATCCTAAAAATCCATTCATCTCTCAGTGCTTTCTTCCAGCTGACAACTCCACCAAAAACTCCTGTTTGGTTCTCCTCCAAGGAATCACATTCCTCATCCATGCCAAGCTCCCACTATTTTCTAGATCTACCTGCTCTACTTCTTTAATAACTTCTTGGTTCTTGACCATTAGTGAGTAACAAGTAGTGTAAATAAGTGAAATGATGAATTTGAGGCTTACTTACCCTTTCAGTCCTCCATATGGGCACTTGAGACTCCCTGACAGCTTGTTGTTTGTCTAAAATCTATCTTAGTGACCGATGCCGGTCACATCTCAGTTTGCACCCGACCGATGTTGATTCCATGCGACTGCCTCATCGTCGACGTCGGTTCCCCCTGATCGATGCCAGTATTTATCTATCCTGAGTCACTGACGTCAGGCTACACATAACCAACATTGGTCCCTGTCTGGATGCCAACATCAGTTTTCTAACCGATGTTAGTCTCTATGTTTTACTTGTGAGTGATGAGCTTTACCTGTGATCTCCTTTTGGATCAAAACCCCATCCAAATCAACCTTGCTCTACTCAAAACTCTTTATCCCCTTACACTAATCTCTATCCGTCATCTTCTCCTTGAAAACCAAGGCTTTCATGTTCTTGTCACGAACATCAGATTTCTCAAGAAATGTCACTTTCTTCTTTTGCATACAAAAATCTTGATCCATGCTTTTCAAATCCGAAAGCATACCCTTTAACTCAAGAACATGCATCCCCTTCTTATTCATGTGACTAAGCCTATTAAGCCACATCTTCGAATCTTCAGCTGAAGTAGATAAACTAAAAGGAGAATCAGTAATACAAGTAGATAGATAAAGCATACCTACTTTCTTACCTCTTGCTACAGCAAGTGCACCCTTGGTAACCTTTCAAGAGTCCACTATGAGAGTTACTGTGCAACCCTCATCACCCAAACTTCCAACAAAAATCAAATTCTACTTTAAGATTGGGACATGCATGACCTCCTTCAACACCCATGTGTTACATGTCTGCAATTTCAGCTTCACTTTTCCTTTGCCAACCATTTGACAAGGCTTACCATCCCCTAAATAAATTTCTCTAAAGTCTCCCTGGACATATTCATGAAAAAATTCCCTATTTAGGGATGCATGGAAAGAGGCACCAAAATCTAAAACCCAAGATTTTAATTTATCCAAGGAACATACCAGAGCATCTTGTGCAAAAACATATGCAACATCTACTTCTTCATGTCCTTCATGCTGATCTTCATTCACCTAGCAATCTCTCTTTATATGCCCTTGCTTTTCACATTTCCAGCAGGTTATTCTGCCATACCTGGACTTGGATCTCCTGCCTATCTTTGACGTTGATCTCCCATGCTCGATCTTCTCTCTTTTCCTTCACCTACTTTCAAAACTCAAAGCATTCCCTGATGATTCACCTGTGTTTTTCCTGCAAATTTCTTCATTCAAGATTACACTCACAACATCATCCACTTTTAAGATTTTTGAAGCAGACACAGTATTACTAACTGCCATTACCAAACTCTCGCAACTTTCAGGTAATGAGCATAATATTAAGAGAGCCTTAATTTCACCATCAAAAATAATATTGATTGAATTTAACTGGTTTACCAAACCATGGAAATCACTAAGATGCCTATGTACAGATCCACCTTCCAACATTTGCAAATTAAATAATTACCTCATAAGAAATACCTTATTCGAAGCTGAGGGTTTTTCATATAAATTTTCCAAAAATTCCATCAACTCTACCATTGTCTTAACCTGTGATAAGTTGGAAATCACAGATGATGCAAGGCTCAACCTTATAGATCCTAGATCCTTCCGATCAAGAACCTCCCATTCTTCATCCTTCATATCCAGGGGCTTGCATGCAACCCCACCCAATGGTAAGTACAAATCTTTTTGATATAGATAATCTTCAACCTGCATCCTCCATAGTTGATAGTTCTTGCCATTAAACTTCTCCATTTGTAGCTTACTTTCTTCTACCATTGCTATACTCCCACTCAAACAAAAACCCCTGTGAGTAACCTGTAATCAACACACACTAACCAGATCTGATACAACCTGTTAGTAACCCAACCAAAAGCTCTGATACCAATTGATGGGGAATCTAGAACAACAAACTCTGATTCCAACTTTTCAGGATGTTGTTCCTCAATAAGAGCACAATATGATTACCTTTTATAAGCAACTAAACATGCGGAATTAACTAGAATGAAAAAGTAACTAGAATTTACAAATAGCACAGAATATGAGAGAAAATACACAAACTTGTATTAATACTCATCCAAAAAGAAAATATAATAAAGAAGATGCCACTTCTTCTTCCACCTCTGTGAGGCTTCCCACACACCTCAAGGGCTCCTAGTAATTCTCAATCAAGAGTTCACTCTCCTACCAAAAATGGTCCCAACACACAACTCAAGCACAGAATTGGTGTTCACCTCCAACCAGTCAATAATAACCCTGCCAGTACACAAGTACTCAAATTACTTCAAGTAGATCTCCCATGAACTTGCAACTCAAATGATCTTACTTACACATGTAGAACTTCTCCCTGATCTTGCAACAACTTGCAAATCAACCTGTTCTTACAATTAGAAGGATCTACCTTGCCTTCCTCTATTTGCTCATAATTACAATACATGCCAATGGGTCTATAAATAGATCCCAGACTAAACCATAACTTAGACTCTTAATTTAGACACGTAGCTCAAGACTCAAAATAGCCTTTACATGTAAATAATCAATTCAACAAACTAACTGTTCATACAATGAATAGTTCTAAAATTGTACAGAAGGCCGACATTGGTCCCTGTCTGATTGGAGGTGACCGACGTCGGCTGACTCCTATCGATGCCAGTTGCCCTTCTGCACTGAATATGACCGACGTCGATTACACTGTCGATGCTATTTTCTCTAAAACTTAGCAAACTCCTCCATGTCTGTAAATAGTTGAAGCTTTTAGCTACACAACCTAACAATCTCCCACTTGGAGACAAATAGCTACAACTGTACCTGTACCTATACATCATCTAATTTTTTTCCTAGCATTGTATCCCTCTTCAAGATCACTCTTGAAGACCAACCACCACATAACCTATGGTGCACCTCCTGTCATCCAAATCACCTGCCACATCCGCATCTACAAACCTATGTAGAAAAGAACTTGACCCTACATAGCATGTGCACCTGCTGCTAATCCCTCTCAAATACTTGAGAATCCACTGAACTGCTCTCCAATGCTTCTTTCTCAGATTGGCTCCAAACTTGCTGATAGCTCCCACTACATGGAAAACTCAGGTCTAGTATATACCATGCACTTAACCTCATCATGTGAATCAAGACACTATTCATAGAACTATCCAACCATCGATATGCCAACCGGTTTCACACAATAATCTGGAGACAAAATCAACCTGTGACCTTCCATGTCCCTAGAACACACTCATGCTAAAGAATCTTGCTACTCCCGGATTCCTCATGACATACCTCTGAACTAACTTTATCTTTAGTTCAGCAACTCCCTGCATATGTGACCCTACTACAAGCACAACATATAGAAACAAGATAATGTAGCTAATATTATCCAACTTGGTAAAGAGAAACACAATGGTCAAACATTCATTTTCCTACAGCTTACTCAAGACCATATACCCTGGCCTTCCGTCTCACGTGTCCATTCCCGCTCTTCTTTATTCTGAAAATCCATTCATCTCTCAGTGCTTTCTTCCAGCTAGCAACTCCACCAAAAACTCCCATTTGGTTCTCCTCCAAGGAATCACATTCCTCATCCATGCCAAGCTCCCACTGTTTCCTGGATCTACCTACTCTGCTTCATTAATAACTTCCTGGTTCTTGACCATCAGTGAGCAAAAAATGGTGTAAAGAAGGGAAATGATGAATTTGAGGCTTACTTACCCTTTCAATCCTCTATATTGGTGCTTGAGACTCCTTGATAGCTTGTTGTTCGCCCAAAATCCATCTCAATGACTAATGCCGATCACATCTCAGTCTGCACCTGATCGACATCGATTCCATGCAACTACCTCATCACCGACGTCGGTTCCCCCTGATTGATGCTAATGTTTATCTATCCTAAATCAACAATGTTAGGCTACACATAGCTGACATCGGTCCCTGTCTGGATGCCAACATCAATTTTATAATTAACGTCAGTCTCTGTGTTTTACTTGTGAGTGATGACCTTTATTCGCGAGCTCTTTTTGGATGAAAACCCTATCCAAATCAACCTCGCTCTGCTCAGAATTATTCAACCCCTTATGCTGATCTCTGTCCATCATCTTCTCCTTGAAAACCAAGGCTTTCTTGTTCTTGTCATGAACATCAAATTTCTCAAGAAATGTCACTTTCTTCTTTTGCATACAAAAATCTCGATCCATGCTTTTTTAACTCGAAAGCATACCCTTTAACTCAAGAACATGCATCCCTTTCTTAATTTATGTGACCAAGCCTATTAAGCCACATCTTTGAATCTATAGCTGAAGTAGATAAACCAAAAAGAGAATCAGTAATACAAGTACATAGATAAAGTGTACCTACTTTCTTACCTCTTGCTACAACAAGTGCACCCTTGGTAACCTTCCAAGAGTCCACTGTGAGAGTTACTGTGCAACCCTCATCACCCAAACTTCCAACAAAATTCAAATTCTACTTCAGGACTGGGACATGCATGACCTCCCTCAACACCCATGTGTTACCTGTCTACAATTTCAGCTTCACTTTCCCTTTGCCAACCATTTTACAAGGCTTACCATCCCCTAAATAAATTTATCCAAAGTCTCCTTGGACATATTCATGAAAAAATTCCCTATTTGGGGATGCATGGAAAGAGGCACTAGAATCTAAAACCCAAGATTCTACTTTATCCAAGGAACATACCAGAGCATCTTGTGCAACAATATCTACTTCTTCATGTCCTTCATGTTGATCTTCATTCATCTAGCAATCTCTCTTTAGATGCCCTTGCTTTACACATTTTCAGTAGGTTATTCTGCCATACCTAGACTTAGATCTCCTACCTATCTTTGACCTTGATCTCCCATGCTCGATCTTCTCTCTTTGCCTCCCCTTACTTTCAACACTCAAAGCATTCCCTAATGATTCACCTGTGCTTTTCCTGTGAATTTCTTCATTCAAGATTACACTCACAACATCGTCCACTTTTAAGATTTTTGAAGCAGACGCAGTATTACTAACTGCCATTACCAAACTCTCCCAACTTTCAGGTAATGAGCATAAGATTAAGAGAGCCTTAATTTCATCATCAAAAACAATATTGACTAAATTTAACTGGTTTTCTAAACCATGGAAATCTCTAAGATGACTATGTACAGATCCACCTTCCAACATTTGCAAATTAAATAATTGCTTCATAAGAAATACCTTATTTGAAGCTGAGGGTTTTTCATATAAATTTTCCAAAGATTCCATCAACTCTACCATTGTCTTAACCTATTATAAGATGGAAATCACAGACGATGCAAGGCTCAACCTTATAGATCCCAGAGCCTTTCGATCAAGAACCTCCCATTCTTCATCCTTCATATCCAGGGGCTTACATGCAACCCCACCCAACGGTAAGTAAAAATCTTTTTGATATAGATAATCTTCAATTTGCATCCTTCATAATTGATAGTTCTTTCCATTAAAGTTTTCCATTCGTAGCTTACTTTCTTCTACCATTGTTATACTCCCACTCAAATAGAAACCCCTGTGAGTAACCTGTAATCAACACACACTAACCAGATCTGATACAACCTGTTAGTAACCCAACCAAAAGCTTTGATACCAATTGATGGGGAATCTAGAACACTAAACTCTAATTCCAACTTGTCAGGATCTTGCTCCTCAATAAGAGCACAATATGATTACCTTGTATAAGCAAATAAACATGCAGAATTAACCAGAATGAACAAGTAACTAGAATTCACAAACAACACAAAATATGAGAAACAATACACAAACTTGTATTAATACTCATCCAAAAATAAAATACAATAAAGAAGATGCCACTTCTTCTTCCACCTCTGTGAGGCTTCCCACACACCTCAAGGGCTCCCAGTAATTCTCAATCAAGAGTTCACTCTCCTACCAAAAATGGTCCCAACACACAACTCAAGCACAGAATTGGTGTTCACCTCCAACCAGTCAGTAATAACCCTGCCAATACACAACTACTCAAAGTACTTCAAGTAGATCTCCCATGAACTTGCAACAACCTGCAACTCAAATGATCTTACTTACACATGTAGAACTTCTCCCTGATCTTGCAACAACCTGTAGATCAACCTGTTCTTATAATTAGAAGGATCTACCTTACCTTCCTCTATTTTCTCATAATTACAATACATGCCAATGGGTCTATAAATAGATCCCAGACTAAACCATAACTTAGACTCTTAATTTAGACATGCAGCTCAAGACTCGAAATAGCTTTTACATGCAAAAAATCAGTTCAACAAACTAATTATTCGTGCAACAAATAGTTCTGGAACCACACAGGAGATCGATGTCGGTCCCTGTCTGACTGGAGGTGACCAACGTCGGCTGACTCCTGCCGATGCCGATTGCCCTTCTGCACTGAATATGATCCACGTCGGTTGCACTGTCGATGTCAATTTCTCTAGAACTCAGCAACCTCCTCCATGTCTGCAAATAGTTGAAGCTTTTAGCTCCACAACCTAACATATAATGGAAATTTATTTATACTATTTATGAGAGATATTTAGTTTCCCTTAAATAGTAAACAATATTTTCTACTAAAGCTTTATTTTTTTGAAAAAACACTCCAATGAAATCTGCATGGAAATACTTTGAGACAACACAAATAAGTTGAGTTATTTATAAAATACTTAAGTACAACACATATACATTGACATGCTATTTAATGAATTCACATCATCTAAATTGAATTTTAAATGCATTTCATACATGTTAATACAAGTGCATTTTTCATTAAATAACAAAGTATGTTTTGTAGTAAATATTATGTTTGAAAAAAAATACCCACATAGAATTTGTTTTATTATCTAAACCATCTTAAAATATTAAATAACATAAATCCCATTCATATAGTTGAAAATACAACCTACCTGTTACTACTTCCTTGGCCTTCTAAATCTCTTTTCAAACCTTTTTTATATCAAATAATTAAAAAATAAATTATTAAATACATTACATATCTAGAATAATAGATTCTAAAAAATTAAGGTTGAAAAATAAAATGCACAAAATAAATACTTTATTCACAATGTGTTAATATAATACATTATTTATAGTTTATTCTTGGCATATAGTAGTAAATTCTTGTCAAATATGTAGCTTACATTTATCCTTAGTTTTTTTTTTTGGACTATATCACAAAGTGTGTTTTTCACTAAACCTTTATTTATTTAAAAACAATACACATGGTGAAATTTTACTATTTAGACAATATATTTGGGACAATGAATATATGAAGATATGTTATTTAAGAAATTCACACTATGTTAATAGGACAATGTTATTCACATAGTAGATTACATGAAATAATGATGTATAAAATATATCTAGGATGTTTTGATAAGCAAAAACATATACACAGATATTGACACATGGATAAATAAGACATAACATGGAGAATTAGGTGGGAAACCCTCCAAGTGGTAAAAAATCCACAAATGATATTCAATATTTGAGAAAATTTTACCCATTACAATATAAACTTCTTCTCACTTCCATTAAATAACCTTTATAAAGCCTTTTAAAATCACCTGAGTAAGTTCAAATGATAATCATGTCAATTCATTGTGATTCATAATAGGGGTAAGACCTTATTTATAATAAAATGTGAAGGGATGTAACCATTGTAACCAATAGGTCAAACCATCCTAAAAGTCATTTAAAAACAATGGTAAATATTAGATATAATAATATTATTATTTATTTTCACAAGGTTTTCACCTTGTGTGAATAAATAATATCTTATTATTAATAAACTAACTACCAAGTTAAACTAAGGGTCAATTAAGCCCACTTAGTCATTAAATGCTCTAACACTCCCCTTTAATGCTAAGTGGAGATAAATATCATAGTCACCTAGAAAGGAATTATACTATGTACATAGTTAAAATATTTAAAAACCTTCATCATGCAAAATATCACCTTTTCAAACAACATGAATTATAATCTATAAACTACATGAAAGTAAGCTTAGACTAGCATGACCACGAGACTACATATCATAGTTTTTCATCAATAATCACTAAGAATATTTGGAGACTTTTATAACATAAGGACCTCCATTAAAAAGTATGATTTTATGTATTGGGTATAAAATAAAAACTTCCACATGAAGTTTACCTTAAAATATATAACTTACACACAAATTTTATAGTGATTTACAATGAGAATAATTATAGATAAGAAGTAACACATGGCCATTAGGAAGTGACATTGTCATGCACACTCCCTCTCAATGGTAAATCTAAAAAGACAAATCTTACACAAAATTGATAGAACTTGGTAGCACCGAGTGGTTTTGTGAAGATGTCTTCCACTTGTTCATCTATAAGATATAACTAAATATCAATATCACCATTGAGAACTTTTTCTCAGATAAAATTCACATGAACTTCTATATGTTTAGTTCCTTGGTGCTAAACTAGAATTTTTGATAGATCTATACAACTTTGGTTATCATAATGAAAGATGTTACTGTGAGAAACAAACAAATGGATTTCTCTCAACAAAATTTGCATCCTCATGGCTTCCTTGGAATATTCCATATCACTTCTATACTCTGATTTAGTAGAAGAGACAGAGACTATAGGTTGATTTTTTGTTCTCTAAGTGAGATCTTACGCCAAACTTAAACATAAATCTAGAAGTAGATTTATGATCTATAACATCACCAACATGGTCAACATCATAATAACCATATTAATTAACATTATCAATAGAAGAATAAAATAAACTAAAATTAATTATTGCTTTGATATAATGAAGAATGCATTTATCTAATTTCTAATGATCCAAATATAGATCCTATATAAATATATAATAAACACCAAAAACATATGAAATATCTAGCCTAGTAATGGTTAGATAATTTAAACTACCAATATGTTGTATATAAAAAGCAAGGTTAGCTTTTTTAAATACAATTTTGGATCAAGTTTTACACCAAATTCAATAGAAGTATATTTAAATTTACAATCAAGCATATTAAACTTAACAAGGAGATTATATGCATATTGAGATTGTTATACAACAATATAATTTTTATTTTGAAATATAGCAATTCTTAAAAAATGATGTAGAATGCATAAATCAGTCATTTCAAACATTTGACTTAGTTTATTCTTATATATATGAATTAAACTAGTTAAATCACCAGTAATGAAGAGATCATTAATATACAAAACAATTAATATAACATGACTGTTTTCAATTTTTACAAAAAGATAATTATCAAAATAGTTATTAGAGAAACCTAGTTATTTGAAAAAATAAGTAATTTTAGAGTAACAAGTCTTAAGAGCTTGTTTTAAACCATACAAGTATTTATTTAACTTACACACATAATTTTATTTTTTAGGGTTAGTGAAACCTTTAAGTTGAGTTATGTATATTTCATCTTCTAAATCACCATTTAGAAAAGCTTTTTTGACATCCATTTGGTGGATAACCCAACCATTTTGGGTTGCAAGAGCAATAAGTAATCTAATAATACTCATTTTTGATACAAGATTTTTTTAAAAAAAATAGTTAATTATAGATTAATATGTAAACCTACGAGTGACCAATCTTGATTTAAACATGTTAATTTTACCAATTAAATTATACTTTATTTTATAAAGCCACCTACAACTAACAATATGCCTCTTAGGTGGAGGTGGAACAAGATCATCAAGGAATTTTACAACTAAGTCTAATTTTTAATTAAGGAATTTTACTCAACTTGCATAACAACATTCCATATATCATTTTGAATGGATTCTTCAAATGATTAAGGTTAACATTCATACATAGTCATGAAGGCATTATAAGAACATTGAATCCTAGTTAATTTATTAAGATTATCAATATTAGATTATTAAATTAGGGATTCTACCTATTTAGTTATTTTATATTGAATATGAAACTTAGGGGGTTCCTCAGACTCTAAGTTATTCAAATATAGATCAACTTCCTATAGGACATATTTTCATAAAGAGAAACATGAGAGCTAGGTTCATCAACAAAAGAACTTTGAGGAGGTTCCATAGAGGGCTCAAAAAAAGAATTTTTGAGAATAAAAACATTTTTATTTTTAATTATCTATATTTTAGATAGATCATATACTCTTAAACATTTATTCTTACATCTATAACCTAAAAAAATACAAAAATAAAAGGTAGGATCAAGCTTCTTTCTTTTAACTTTATGAATAAATATGGAAGAAGGGCTACCAAAGATCCTAAGATGAGCCACATTGGGTAATTTTTAGACTATATTTATAAAGGAGTATAAAGATGAAAAGATTTGGTAGGAAATATATTTGGAATATCCACAACATTATTCAAAGATTCATCCCATAAGAAGTTAGGAAAATTTATAAAATGTAACATTATTCTAGCCATTTCTATAATGGTGCAGTTTTTCATTTTAGAAATACCATTTTTTTAAGGAGAATAGGGAGTTATGAGTTCCATTTGAATAATAGAAATAATTAAAAAATAATCAAACTATTTGCTAATGTATTCACCACCATTATCAGATCTTAACCTCTTAATATAAAAATTAGAAGCATTTTTAAAAAAAGCTTTAAATTCTTTAAATGTAGAGAACATGTCAAGTTTATTTTTAATTAAATATAACTAGACAATTCTAGTATAATCATCTATAAAACTAACAACAAACAAATAAACATTAAGAGATATAATGTAAAGATGTCCTACAACATCACTATAAATTAATTCTAAAGGATGAAAGGAATTCACATCATGATTCTTGTGAAAGGGATTAGTATGTTGCTTACCACGTAAGCAAACTTAATAAGCTTCATGATGAAAATAAATATAAGGTAAACAAAAAATATATATTATGATAAGATATATCATGTAAAATTATATAATTAACATGTCCTAATATTTCATGCCATAATTGAGATTCATTCTTATTATGTGATGAAAATAAACATGTAGAAGAAGCAATAAAACTGTATAATCCATTATTTTCAACACTTTTAATAATAAAAAAACTATATTAATCTATAATGAACCAATTATATTTAAAAATGTTACAATGAAATTATCATTCTTAAGTTGAAAATAAAATAACAATTTTTTATTAAGCTTAGGTACATAGAAAACATCATTAATAACAATATTTGCAAATTTTTTCTTTCCTTGCTTAGTCGCTTATAAAAATAAATTATCTCCTAAGTTAATATTTTTAGAGATATCTTGAATCATATAAATTATTATATAATCAATTCATATGGTGCGATGCACCACTATATAAAATCCATTCATTCTCATTTAAAGCAAATAAAGTATCATAGAAAGTAATAACATTTGAATTATGATCTTGATTGTTATTCTAATTAGGGTTTTGATTCTTATATTTATTTTTATTAGATTTATTTTATTTTTTATTTTGATAAGGTTTATTATTAACACTTTTTTTATAACATGTTTTGTTTATGGACAAATTTACCACACAATTACAGTTTCCATTAAACTTAGGTTTATGATTCTTATTACCAGTTCTCTTGTTCCTATTTTTGCCTTTAGTAGAATTAGGGTTAGGTTTTTAATTTGTATTATTATTATAAATATAGTTGAGGGTGGGAAGTTTCTGATTGGAATTATCTTTAAAATCAAAATTAGACATCAATTGCTCTTCTTGAATCAGAAGAGCTGACAAGGTAGTGAGGTCTCAAATAGCTTGCTCTATTTGATACTTTGAATTTAGAATTGAGATAAAATTATGAATTTTTTCATGAATGTTAAGTTGAATAATAAAATAAAATAATTTATCTTAAATCAAATTATAGTTACAACCATCTAATTGAGCTTTAATATTCTTAATTTTAGCAAGAAAATTAACCTTTTCATCACCTTTCATAGGTGTAGCCAACAATTCAAGAATCAATTTAATATTCATTGAGAGATGAGTTATCTAATTAATAGACTCAATTATTTTATAATAACTATTAAGATACACTAGATTGCGTATATGGATTAGGAATTCATCCTCACCACTTCACAATATAATTGATCCATTAACCATTTGTGATTTTTCTAGTACAAAATTAAGAGAAGCCATTGCTTCCATTTAAGAATGACTGTATAAAACTAGATAAAACATTAAAATTAAAAAATTAATGATAATTTATACTCTATTTTAAAATAAACTAAATTACAATTATAAATAAACAATAATTGTTTAAATTAATGATAGATAAAGAAAATTACAAAAGATTACAACAAATAAGGTGTCGCAATAATACACTCATGTAATAATAATTTAAAATGAACATTTTTTAATATTAAATTTAACTTTATTTGATAGTAAATCAAATTATAATCATAAATAATTTATTTTTTTTCAAATATATGCTAAATAATGCAAAAAAAATGAAGTAAAAAACATTAATTGAAGTATCATAATAGTCGTACACAAAATAATTGTTTAAAAACTATTATTTAAAAATATGTTAAATATATAATAGGAAGTTTAGAAACAAAAACTAGACTACAAAATACGTTTGAAATGTTTTAAAATGTAGGAATCGACTAGTTACATGGCTATGGTTGACAATGTTTTGACTAAGTCAAATATCACGAGAAGGTCAAAAAGAGAGAGGGTTTTACAAGTGAGAAATTTTCCATGCAAACCAAAAAAATTTAATTAAAAAATAATCAAAATTGGAAAAATAACTTGACCAAAAAAGGTTAAAGTAAAAGTTGATTAAGAGGGTTTTGAATACTAGACCACCCAACTTGCAAGATTTTAGTAAAATAATAACCAACATTCCTTCTAAGAGATCATATAAAAACTTACATTCAAAAATAAATATTTAAATATTATTTTTAAATTATATTTTTAAAATAAAAAATAATTATATAAATATGATTTACTATGTATGTAAAAACATGAAGATGGATTTTTACTTTTTGTTATAAAACAAACACATAAAGGTGGTGCCTAGGTTTTAATATGTGGCAATTATGCTTTTAAAAATAATAATTATTTAATAAATAATTTAAATGGAATTTATTAATAACACTTGGAATTCTCAAGGAAAATAATAACAAACTTATATATGCTTTGGACAACACATAAGATTATACATACATCTAAAAATCATAAAACTTTTCCAACCTTCTAGATTTTGTCTACTGATAATGAAAGAACCTTCAAGATTGGATTTTGATTTGGAAATAAATTTTTAAATATTTATGATATTAAATATGGAATACCACATAGATAAAATAATTTAATGTTTATTTAGGAAGCTTTTAGAGGATCTACAAATGCTTCCAGGAGGCTTATGTAGACAATCTAGATGAGTATCTAAAGTTTAAACACCACAAACCAAAACCAAAGATTTGTATTTTTTTTAATTATTTAGGTAGGAGGCAATACAAAATAAGTAATGGAATTCAAAGAAGGATATGATAGTAAATATTAATATTTGATTTCTTACTGGTTGATCAATACGGCCACTGATGCTTTGATGGAGATTTGAGAAATACAAAAAGAACATTGAATGAATGTTTTAAGATTTTCAAACTATAATTTACCATAGAGGGTCATACATCAAATAATATGGCATCCCATGCTTCATGTTTTTTATATATCCTTTAAATTTAATCTATGGTAATTGACAACATGCTTGGCAATCAAATACACTCCTTCAAAGCTCTAAAACCATGATAGATTTCACGAAGTAATGATGTATAGAATATATCTAGGATGTATTGATAAGTAAAGCATATACACACAGATTGACAAAGAGATCAATAATACATATCATAGATAATTGTGTGGGAAAACCTTTAGGAGGTAAAAAGCCCATGATTGATATTCAATATTTGATAAACCTTTACCCAATACAATATAAACTTCTCTTTCTCACTTCCTCTCAATAACCTTCACAAAGCCTTTTGAAATCACCTAAGTAAGTTTGAATGATAATGTTTCATATAAATTCACCATGATTCACAATAAGGGTAAACCCTATTTATAATAAAATGTGAAGGGAGGTGACCATTGTAACCAATGGGTCCGACCATATTTAAAACCATTTAATAACAATGTAAAGTATTAAACAAACATAATATTATTATTTATTTTCCTGATATTATCACCTCATGTTAATAAATAACATATTACTATTTAAATAACTACTAATGTAGATTAAGGGTCAATTAAGATAACTTAATCATTAAATGCATTAAAAAAACCATATTAATAAGACAATGATATTCCATTGTATTAATAGGATTGTGTTATTCATTGTTTATCCTTGACTTATAATAGGAAATTATTGTTAAACGCTTAGCTTAAATATATCTGTAATTATGGTGTGATTTATACTAAATGTCAAAGTTTTTTTTCACTAAATATTTATTTATTTATAAACAATACACACAATGAAATAAAAATATTCATACAATACTTTTGGGACAACACATATTTGAAGGTATGTTATTAAATAAATTCACACCATGTTAATGGATTGTGTTATTCACACCATGTTATTATGATTGTTTTATTCACATTACATTAACATGATTATTTTATTCACCTCAAGTTAAAATAATTGTGTTATTCACACCATGTTATTAGGATTGTGTTAGTCACAATGTGTTAATATAACAATGTTATTCATGATTTACCTCGACTTATAGTAGGAAATTATTGTCAAATAACTAGATTACATATAGTCTTAATCTATATTGTGTTTTCAATTATAATCCAAAGTGTGGTTTTCACTATAACTTTAATTATTTAAAAATAATATACACCTTAAAATTATGATTCTAGACAATACATTTAGGGTAACACATATTTGAAGGTATGTTAACCTTGTTAATATAACATTTTTATTCATAATATATTGATAGGAATGTGTCATTCACAATTTATCCTCATCTTGTAGTAGAATATTATTAGAAAATACTTAGCTTACAAAAATCCTTAATCTATGGAATATTCTCTGTTAAGTGATAAATTCATGTGTTGTTTAGACAACACTTATGTGAAAGTATGTTGATAACATTGTGTTTTTTCCAAAATAACATAGTGTGATTTACACAAAAACATTAAGTATTATTAGAAAATAAATTAGTATTTTAGCTATCAAAGAATTCCTAGCTTGCATCTCACATTCTATATTGGAGTTTTTTTAGCATCCCAATATTAATATTTATATATTTTGTCAAATGTTTTTTATTGTTATATTACTAATATTATCATTTTAAATATGACTATTTAATTACTATTTTCACTATATCTTGTATATATTGGTAAAACTTAAAATAGGTATTTATGGGAAAATCACCTTCCACTAAAAGTAAATAATGTTAACAATAAAGTGATGTTATCATGAGATAATATTGAATAGATATAAAAATAATTAGGAAATGGAGAGTATGATCTAGTTGCTCTAATACCATATAATATATTCCAATACTTCAAAATAAGGGAGGAAATAAAGGTTGGAAGTGTCAACACATTTGTACGAAAGAAGATAACATTGAAGGTGAAAAAAATTAGAGAATCCACAAACAATTACTAAGATGTATGAGTATAGATTTCATTTATGTTTTTGTTTTGCATATACCATTTACATGTTTAATTTTAATCTTAAAATTAATGTTAATTAGGTATCATTTCTCTTATGGTCCATCCTCTAAGATGAAAACAAATTGAAAATAAGAGAGTCATTTCCAAATGAAGTTTGTTGTGAATGTGTATGTTGGGATTAATGAGGTTGGTTTTATTAAATATACAAATTAGTTCCATGAAGACACAAAATGAGAATCTTTCCATGACAAATTAAGATCAAGTGATATTAAAAAGGTAATGTATACACCTCACTTTTCAAAATAATTAGTTGTGCATAAAATCCATCTTGTAAAAATAGGACTCTTAATGGATATAATATGTGAGATTAAATATAAAAATGGAAAAATAAAATGAATATATGCATATTTAATGAGATGGGATGTTGAAAACATATGGAGAAAACACAAATTTTCAATGTGTAAATTTCAAAGTATTAACTCTATGAGTCTCAATGCATGGCATGTGAATCATATTTAATCATTTTTGTGATATAAGCGACCTAATGTAGATAAATAAAAAACATTTATAATGTGTATCTAAACACCATGGATACATAATATTATGATTGATAATTAACATAAATTTCTCATAGCCATCGAATTAACATTTTCTATAAACAAATATAGGGTACATTTATTATAAAAAGTAGTGGAATTCATCAATGATTGTTTTAAAAAACTCCATAGCTTATGGTTTTTCAAAAATATAATGGATAAATATTTTTTACTTTGTTAATTATGGTTTTATATAATAGTATGATTTTTAATTGATAGATTTGATAATACTGCATATTCATTTTTTTGCATTATTATTTGATATGTTAGTTGAATTTGAATATCAAAAAGGCAAAGTACCCACTAAATGGTAATAACATCTCAAAATATATTGGAATACATCCAAATTTGGCTGAGTTAAGATCTATCTTATGGTTATGCATATCATCTAGATTGTAAAGTTAATGATTTCATGGCAGATGATGATGTTGCATAGGTAGAATTTATATCATATTAAACTTTCTAATTATAATGCATGGTATTTTTTATTTTTCCTTATCTTATAGTAAAAATTTTATCTCAATTAATTATCTTAAATTTATCTTTAGCTTATAATATGTTTACTATAAAATGTCAAAGTCTATTTTATACTGAGGTGTATGTTTCCTTATTTTACTTTATAAACACCAAGAGGAATAAGTATTTGATAACAATGTGTTCAATATATTGGTATAAACCAAAGTCTATGAAAGAGACAAATAAATATTACACACATAATTATAATATAATTGATATATTATATTTCACAGTATGATTTTTTTTTATATATATCTCTCTCTCTTATTAACTCATAGGTAGAAACTAATATGTAGGCAACCATTATCCTATAAATGGGGATACTACAATCCCTATAAAATCTCACTAACAAATCAAGATATATTGTTAATTATTAACAATATATCCATGTAACAAAATAAAATGTAATAATCTTATTAATAAATTTGTTAACATTATATTGTAACTAACAATAATAATGTTAAATTAATAATTTTTCACACTATACCTCAACATTCACCCCCTCAATTGAGCATGGGGAGACTATACATATTCAAGAATTAGCTTGAATATAATTGTATTCCAATTCATACTTTTAGGTCTACATACTACTGTCTAAATAATTTTTTTCTAGATCTTATTGCACATGACTACTATAATGCAAAGGAATGCATCCTACATTACTCTATGTGATCGCAACATATGTGTCACTAGATGATTATCTCCATAAATAACTAAGGTAGTCAAAATATCTATATAATTAGAGGATTTTTGGATTTAGCTACCCTCCTATAGAATTATTTTCCACATTAAATTATATCTACTCTCTCTCTTTTCTCCAAATATCAGAGGATTCTAAAAATGTAGGGGAATGAAAAGCACACAAAACTCAGAAAATGAAAATATCACGAGGAATAAATATTTATTATCATCTTATGTAGCCTCAATTAATGTTTATTTCCACCAGAAAAAAACATAGATGGTCTCCACTGCCACTATATAACTATCCTTGGCATTAGCTGATTTGGTGTAGAGCACACCACACTAAATAAATAAAAAAACACACCACACATGTGAATAGGAATATCATTCTATTCTTATTCAAACACATAGTGGGAAAATCATACCACACAAAATGTCACCAAAATATTTGAGCCCCATCTTGGTGACTGATGAGAGGCTCTAGAACCTTCAACCTCTATTTCCTCCTTCCTTTAGTAGCTTCTACTTAGTTGATGTGTTGATGAAACTCAAAAAAATTCTAGGATGTCAAGTAATCCTGATAATGCATCTATGTAAAAATATTTGATAATTTTTTATAATAACATATCAATTTTGACTCTTTTAAAAAAAAATGACTCTTGACTATTGACATTAATACTTTTGTAAATTTTGACAAATATTTGACTATGGACCCTAATATTCACCTAAAATGACAAGACTCTAAAATAAGATTTCAACACAAATCAATAAATAAATCAAACTATTAAAAAATATGTCATTGACCTACTAATTAATAAAAAAATCCTATTGAATGAATTGACACATACTTCAACTTGAACAAATACTATAACTCATCAAAAAAAATTCATATAACATAAAAATTGGGTTAGAAAAACTAAATGCACAAAAGAAAACCTTCCTAAAGCAAAGAGATTTAGATGCTAATTGAAAAAGGAAAAATAAATACAAACAAATTTACTTTTATCTATTCACTCAACTAGCTAGAAAAAAACAAAATAACCACAGTTAATATATGGTACAAAAGCTTTGCACAGATATTGACATTGATCACAAGCAATTTTATGGTGGAGATATTAGTAGTGATTTCTAGATTTGTTTGTTTATATCAATGTAGATGAAGGTTTAGTAATGTATAGATACATGTGATAAGATGTCACACATAGATATGATCTATTACTAGCTAAAAGAAGGTAAAACAAGAGCTTGAGGCAAATGAGATGGATCATACAAAATTTATAGAACAAATGGTGATGCTAGATGTTTATGCAGGATAAACAATTGTATTATTGACAATTGAGATGTGGATGACATGTACATGTATACAAACCACTGATCTTGTCAAAAACTAATAATTAGGATGAATATATCCATTGTTTCCTTAGAACTTCATTTTCATTTACCATCGATTTGCATAAAACATATATCAAAAGTTGTTTCAAAGAGGAGTGAGTTATTTTTATGAATACTAAGATACATAAATGTAATTCTATAGTATTCAGATGATGTAAATAATGTAGGTTGTATGGAGCTTGATGTGAGGTTCTAACCAGAGTGACTTCTTTCTAGATTGATTCGATAATGCTTCCAACCAATGAATGCACAATGCCATGGATAAAATACTAACAAAAATAAATGCACTAAAAATTTGACCGACACATAGCTCAAAAATATTTAGTAATTCCATATATAGTAGCAACGATGATTTATATGATTTGTTCCCCTATAACCTCTCAAGATCTCATTCTGCTCTGATACCAGATATTAGTATAAACCAAAGTCTATGAAAGAGATGAACAAAGATTACATATAGAATTTTAATATAACTGATATATTATATTGCACACTATGAATTTCTTATATATATCTCTCTCTCTCATTAACTCGTAGGTAGAAACTAATATGTAGGCAAATATTATCCTATAAATGGGGATACTAAAATCCTTATAAAATCTCACTAACAAACTGAGATATATTGTTAACTATTAACAATATATCTATGTAACAAACTAACCCATAATAAACCTATTAAAAAATCTATTAACATTATATTTAAATAACAATAATTATATTAAATTAATAATGTTTCACACTATACCTCAACATAATAAGTTCACAATGTGTTAATAAGACTATGTAATTCAATAAATTCATATCATGTTGACATGATTATTTGATTCATAGTGTGTCAATAATAATGTGTTATTCATGATTTGTTAATAGTAGTAATATGTGAACTACATCAAACATGTTAATGGAGTGATTATGTTAATATATATTTGATAATAATGTGTTACTTAATAAATTTATAACATGTTAATACATATTTAATAGGACTATCTTATTTTATAAATTCATAATGTGTTAATGGGACCATGTTATTCATAGTGTGTTAAAAGTATAGTGTTATCCATAGTTTATCATTAGCTTATCATAGTAAATTATTATCAAATACTTAGCCTACATTTATACTTAGTCTACATTGTGTTTTTCATTAAATGAGAGTGTATTTTCCAATATAGATTTATTAATAAGGAATTTTATTTGATTAATTCACAATGTATTAATAGCAATGTGTATTCATAGTTTATCCTTACATTATAATAGGAAATTATTGTGAAATACATAACTTACATTTATCCTTTGTTTGCATTATGTTTTACATTAAATGAAAAAGTGTGTTTTATGGTATTTTTCACATTGAAATGTCTTTATACTTTGCATTCTCTTGATAATTTTATGCAGATCAATGTTACTATGTTAGGTTATACTTTGAAAATGGCATGTCCACGAGGCATGGTTTAAGAAACTCATTATTGATATATACAACAAGATTAAAGGTAGAGAAATATTTCATCTCATAGGATACATTATGCATAGTTATAAGAATGAATTAGTAATATTGGATAGAATTCATAATTTTTTTAACCTATGGCCCTATGGAGGCCATTTTTTGTTCTTACTTAAATAATATTTGTGTTAATTGTGAGGGAAGAATTGGTGATAAATGTCATTATCTTATTCAAACTATCTTTTAAAAAGATATAGCGTATGACTGTTTAATTTATTTTTCTAGTTTTATATCGATTTAAACATTTTCATATCGGGACTCTCCCCATGCAACCATTAAAACAATTATTCACTTTTGTCGTATCATTTTTTGATAAAAATAAAGTGTTTTATTGATAGTCAAAACATGTCTACTCATATAATAGATTGAACCAAATATACACTTTTAGATAGAGCAAAGCCATATTATATGAACAAATACATATCAAATTAAAAAGGGTATTTGTTAAAATAAAAAATAGAAATAAACTTGAAATGTATTATTGATGTGAATCAGACTTGGTATGGGTTCCCACTTGAGGGATGCCTAACCACACATCCAAGTGATACTGTCACTTATTTTATCTCTCTAGATGCACACTCCCACAATGGGGCTGAAATATTAAAATTTATATTACCCTCCAAAACAAAGCTACACATGTTTCTATTACATTAGTTACCAAATATGATATGATATTACAACCATGGAATCCTCAGATTTCCATACAAAGTTACTAGGACTACATGTCTTGATCCTTTTTCTGACATCCCTTAGTATATAATTTTTATGTAGATTTCCTTATATGAAATACCACCCCCAAAATAAACCTCAACACTTCCATTTATTAGATTTCAAACTAGTTTACTGTACTTATTCCAAACCAATCATAAAACTACCAACAACTAGTATTTAATGCATCACCCACCTCATTTGATCTATGTTGGATAGGTGTGGATCCCCATGAAATTATGACTCCAAAATCCAAACTAAATGATATGGATTGATATGCATGAATTAGTTTCCCCAAAAAATCCATGTCATGTTAATGTGTTATGTACATTTCTAGTTATATGGTTATGCAATCCTATCAAAAATTTGCATGACACTTATTCAACTAGTTCATTAGGATCAAGCATGGATTTATAGGTCCTATCCACTAGTTTGTTTGAACTTTTATTTACATGGGGTTCTATGCATTGAGGTGAAGTATGTGCACCACTTTAAGTTGTGATAAATATTATCATGCCTAATTTAGTGTTGGGATGATGCCTTTTTACCTTTGCTCACTTGCACATTAGGATTAATAATAAAAAATATAATTAACTATCTAATGTGATGAAATAAAAATCTACACTTGGGGCATTCCTACATCACAAGTAAAATAAATATGACCTTTAGATCATAAGTTTAAATTTTTGAGATCTTGGCCATAATAACTAACTTTTTTGAGATTTAACCATGATGCATCCTCTACTCTAAAATTTTTCCACTTGACCAAGTATTGCTTGAATTACAACCCACACATATTATTAACCACCTTAGAGTCTAGAATGGACATTATTTCTTATCTTTTGTTCTGAGGTAATTTCACCCTATAATCAATAACTTGTGATTATATCCTTTCTATATCTCACATTATCCTTATGCCCTATGAAAATTGTACAATTTCACCACTTTGAATATGGGTGATATGCCCATTCCTTATGGCAACTTGATCTCATATGAATTTTATGAAAACTTACACAACACTTTACATGGTCTAATATTATTCAAATTCAACTTGTTATAAGTACCATGAGTAAATATATCCTTACATAAATGTGATAATACCAGATGTCATACCTCAAAATCTTTCCTCATGTGCCTTGTTTGGTATAACACTATGTTTTGTCTTCTCCCTTTTGAGAATTAGAAAACATGAAACTCTTTTACATATCTACACACATATTTTCCTAATTTTGGATAATAATAACTTAACCAATAATTCCAATGTATTTTCACTACCAAAGTGCCATGTTAATACGCTATTATGTTTATCATTGATTAAATTCTCACACATTAAACCCCTAGGTCTGCATAATTTCCCCCCTCTACAATCATCCCTTCCTAGACCGAATAGTCTTATCCATTATGTTCAATCCATGCTTGTTATGTATTTTCATGTTTTTCATGAGTTTATAAAATATTTATCTTCTAGTTATAGCTCCTTCACTAAGTGAAATCCCAATACCTCAACTTTCCTCTTGTTTATCACTAGTACTCTCTTCCTTAGTGTACATGCAACCTTTTTCAATTTTATTATTATTTTATTGGTAAAAAAATTATAGCTCTATAGAAACTCTACCCAATTCATGTGTCTTTAGTTTAGGTTTCCTTGTTTTTTGATAAACTATAGTGCTTGATATTCTGTGTATAACACAAGCTCCTTTTGTACTATTTCCCCACTTATTCAACCATTACAAAATTTCATAGAATTATTTGTCATATACTAAATATTTGTGCTTTAAACCATTCAAATTATTGTTGAAATAGAATACAGGACTTCCTTTTTAGCTCAAAAATGTGCCAATTTTTACACCACTCGTGTCATAGTCCACTTGGAACACATTGTTAAAATATGATAGTGCCAACACTGGATTCTTAGTTACCTTCCTCTTCAAATATTAGAAACTACATTAAAATTCATTTATCTATACAAAATCATTGTGATATCCTCACATTATTTTTATGATTGTTTCACACATCTCATTTAATTTCCTAATGAATTTCCTATATAATATCACAAGGTCATGAAAAATTTGTGCCTCAAAATCACTTTCTATAAAATGGCCACTCCATTGTCACACACACTTTATTAAGGTCAATTTTTATCCCTTCTCATGAGATTTAAAAACCTAAATACACTAACTCTTCCTTCATAAAGTTTCATTTCTTCACATTGATTGACAACTTATCTTGGCACAAATTTTATAATAAATTCCCCAAATTTGCCACATGATCTTTCTTCATCCAACTAAATATCAAAATGTCATCCAAATTCACAATGATGTGATTTATAGGAAATAGAGTCAAAACTTCATTCATTAGCCTTGTGAATGTGCTTGAAATGTTTTTTAATCCAAATGGCATCACTAACCACTTATATATCTCCCATTTATTTTGAATTTTGTCTTATATTGATCTTTTTCATGGATCCATAGCTGGTGATACCCCTATTTAGATCAACCTTTATAAAATATCTCACACCACTCAAATAATCAATTAGGTTGTCCCTATTTAAAATTGGAAACTTATACTTGATTTTGATCTTGTTAATGGCTCATGAATTTTTTTGAATATTCTATTATCCCCACTTCTTGGGTGCTAAAACTATGAGTATTATATATAAACTCAAACTCTCCCTTATCAGTCTCTTTTTTAGAAACTTATACACTGGTGTCTACACTTATTAATTATACTCTAGTTTAATACTATACACAACCTTATTTTTAAATCTCACACCTAGAACTAGATGCATGTGATGATTGATGCTCATTACTAGTGGTAAGTTTTTAGGAAAATCACTTGATCCAATGTTGGTGAACACATCTACCATCTCATTAGCTTCATGTTGGAGTGCCTTTTATTTTCCCATGTTAGATTATATGCATTTATTTGGAACTAATTTTGGAATGATCAGTAAACATGCCTCCTTATTCCATACTTCTATTAAATACTCTTTGTCTGATACCATAAGTAATTTTGCACAAGCACTATTGGCCCTCTTTCTTCCTCATCCTTTAGAGGACTTAGACTAAATTTTTTCCCATGCCTATTGAAGTGATAATTTTTATCCTAAACATCATGTACTACCTTGTAGTCAAATTTACATGGTCTCCCAAAAATTATATGGCATACATTCATTGGCATCACATTGTACCACACCTCATGTTAGTATACACATATCTATAAATTCAATAAACATAATTCATTAATTGGTGCCTATTGAATCTTTTTCAATAATGACACCTTCTATACATTTATGTGTGTCACATTATTTTGTCACATTATTCAAAACCAATTTATTTACCATTTTCCAAAGGACTAAGTTTTTTATGTTACTAGTGTCCACTACCACCTTGCATCATTTCCCTTCTAACTTAATCATATTATAGAAAATAATTTTCCTTTGTATTAGTTTCTTATCTTCCCATGGTGGTTTAAACAAATATATTATTAACATTAGTGATTCCCATGTTTATTTAATTTTTCTTATTTGATCAATCCAACCAACCCATCATCTTCATATGAAACATGTGAAACTACATCTAGTCTCTAAATTCCTTTGCTTAGTACTTGTGTAAAATCATAGGCTATATGTTAGGGTTGTCAACATATAAAACATGTGCCTTGAAATCATCTCCCCCTTCCTTACAAAAATGGCCTATGACCTTAGGCTAGGTATTATCCTCTCATGATTTCTTTTTTTTGATGGCAAATTCCACTTTGACCTTACATTTTCATACTACCTCAAGGTGAACTAATTTTCCCTTATCTTTGTAGGTTCCTTCCTATAGTCCCTCTCTCCTCATTTAATATTCCATTTCCTTGCATGCTTATTATTTATCTACACTTCTCTTCCACCTTTAGTGAAAAATAATAAGATTCCCTCATGGTTTGTATCTAAGTCATACTCAATTATTATTGGATTCAAAAGTGTAACCTATTAAATCATCATGAAACTTTATCCTTTCCCACTTCACTATGACATGATTTGATAGTGATCTTGTATAATTATTCTATGTATTATTTTCTTAATAATTATTTCTTCTTGAGATTTTGAAGCCTTTTGAATAACTCCATCTGATAATATCTAGGGGAAAAAATGCCCCTTTACCTTAGAAAACTCATTTCTCATCTTATTATCTTATTATTCACTTTGTTTCACTATTGATTCTAATATTATTACCACCATTGTACCACATTCCTTTTTAAATTATTTTACACCAACTTGATGCACTATAAGTCATAATTATCTTCATATTGTACATATTCCTCAATGTTAGTAAGCCAATAAACAAGTTATTCTAGGTTCATACTTATTAAAAAACATGGTAACGTCATCTTTGTTCCCTTTAAAATATGTGAAATATCTTGTAGGAATCTCTCTTTTCTATCATCCATTTTATCCTCAAAATCTCTACCACCTTCAATGCCCTTAGTGCATCATCTTTCCTCCTTGGTATAAATGTCATTACTTATTGGGATGAATACTCACCATATATCCTCATAAAAATCATATAAACATGTTTACATAACACAAAATACATCAAATACTTCATCTAGCCTCCCTAATATGTTGGCTACTATAGAACCTCTGCAAGAAGCTCTCCTAAGTGGCATATTTCTTTTGAATACATGCCTTACTATTGAAAGTATTCTTCTAAAAATCCTAATTATAAAATGATTCTCCACCCTTGAAAAGGTTTGGAACCTTTATATGATACTAGTTGATGTAAATGTGAAATGGGTTCCCACTCAAGGGATGCCTAACCATGTAACCAAGTTATACTCGCTCACTTTATCTCTCTAAATACACACTCCCATAATGAGATTGAAATAGTAAAAATTATATTAGCCTCAAAAATAGAGATACATATATTTATGTTGCATTAGATACCAATTATCTATGATATTAAAACCATGGAATCCTTATATTTCCATACAAGGCTACAAAGACTATAGGTCTTGATCATTCTCCTAGCTTCCCTTAGTCTACAATATTTTGGTAGAGTTCCTTATATGATCTCCATCTCCAAAAATTAATTTTTGACACTTCTATTTATAGGCCTTTGAACTATTTTTGTGGATTGATTCCCACCCAATCATGCAACTACCAAAACTAGTTGTTAATCCATCATTAGTATAATTGGATATAAGTTGGATAGGTGTGGATCCCCCTGCAAACATGACACAAAAATACTAACTAAATAATTTAGATTAATATGCATTAATTGGTTTCTAAGAAAAATACCATTGTGTTGATGTGTTTTGTAAATATCTGATCAAATGGTTATGTAATATTATCAAAATTTCATGTGGCACCTAGCCAACTAGTTATTTCAAATTGAATGTGCCTTGATAGGTCCTGCACATTAGTTTTCATGAATTTTGATTTAGATTGGGTTACATGCACTGAGATGATGTGTGTGTACCACTCCAAATTATGTGAAAGAGTCTTTCACATAATTTTAGCGTTGGGAATATTGTATACTACATTTGTGCACCTGTAAATGGGATTCCTAATAAAAAATATACTTAGTTGTCCAAGGTGATATAAGATGATTTATGCATATGATGATCTTGAATTAATAAGGATGAAGAGATACCTAGTGTTAATGTATTTTATGAAAATTTGACATCTTATATTTACATCATCATAAGGAAAACAAATAGGGGTAGTAGTTTTAATTTAACGAAGTATGATAATTATAATTAGCTAAGCTTTAATTTTATTAACATTTATATTGTTCTATATTCATCTCATGGAATGTTTTATTTAAATTTGGACTTGCATTTTATGTTATAATTTTTCACTTGCTAATGTCAATGGTCATAAAGGGGAAATAAACGTAAACTTATTATGAAATTCATGAAAATGTGTCATATGTAAAATGTAGTTGAATATGACTAACTAAATGCTATTGGTGGGGGACATCTATGCATATAATTTTGACCTCAATGATGAGATCACACAAATAGATTATGAAGATGTACTTGAATTTAAATATAATTAAGATTCATAATCATATACAAAAGGATATAAACAAATATATTTTGAAGATTAATCGTATGAGAATGACTATATATCTATAGTGGACATAGTATAATATATATATATATATATATATATATATATATATATATATATATATATATATATATATATATATATATATATATATATATATATATATATATATATATATATATATATATATATATATATATATATATATATATATAATTTTACAAACCATTATTTTGAACAAAAGAATCACTAATGTATTTATTGCTCTTACTCCATGAAATGTAACCAACATTACAAAAGAGTTTTATGAACTTATAAAATATGATGATACTTTCATGATAATGATGAGGGACCCATTCATATTGATGATGAAGTTGAAGAAGAATAAGATGTTAATATCCCACCCAATTTGAATTTGAGAGAGATAGATAGAGAGAAAGTAAATAGTATTTGGATTAAACCCTACCATTGACATGAAATAAAAGGAATATTTTGTTTACATTGTCTCCAAGATGAAGGAAGAGATCGTTGAAAAAACAATCATGGACTAAAAATTTATTTATACCTTAAATAATAACTATGGTGAGTAATATATCATTTGATAGGATAGTTATTTACAATTTCCATATGCTTGAAAAAATTATTAGTTTAAATTTATAACTCTTTCATTTACATATCAACATAAATAAATCATAGTTGGGTTGATATATTTTTTAAAAAAATCATGGGGCCTTGAATCATCTTCTTGTTGACATGAATTTTGGTGTTAAAAATTACATCTTTGACTTTCTTCAATGCCTAACTAATGAAGGATGGTGACCAAAGGTTACACCAATGTGGTTTTGGCATGGAGTGTATCCTTAGATAAGGTATATATTACTCATTTTATAAGTTCTATATATGAAATTGTGTTTATCACTAAATATTTATTAGCTTTTTTTATTCACAAGGTGTTCATATGACTGTGTAATTCATTATGTTAATAGGAATGTATTATTTATAATGTGTTAATAGAAGTGTGTTATTCAAATTTAATCCTTGAATTTTAGTAGGAAATTTATTTCAAATGCTCATATTCCAAGTTTTGTTGGTAACCAAAAAATTTATTTGTAAGGTATGTTATTTAATAAAATCACATGTTAATTGAATTGTGTTATTCATAGCATGTTAATAAAATTGTGTTATTTACAACATGTTAATAGAGGTGTTTTATTCAAATTTTATTCTTAACTTAAAGTATTAAATTATTTTTAAATCATCATATTCCAAGTTATTTTTATCACTAAAGAATTATTAATAAGGTATGATATTTAAAAAGTTCAAATCATGTTAATAGGACTATGTGCTTTATTTTGTTTTTTGGGCACCAATTATTTTAGATGAATTTTAAATTTATCTCTTTTAACATATACTTATTTAATACACTTATTAAACACACAAAATTTGAATATGATTATGTTTTTAGTATTGGTAACATAGGGTTTTAATGAGGGACCCTAGCCTTTACAAAAAGAGAGCATTTGAGGTATTGAGACCAGATATTACAATAAACATGCCAAGAGAGGCAAAACAAAATAGCCAATTGATAGACAATATAAAAGAAGAAGAAAATTAGAAAATTAATTTATAGGTCCTATTTATTCTTCATATGCCTTGGTCCAATTTTGAGTAAGATTTTCCAGTGAGGGATTTTTGTTCTTGTTAGATTGTAGCTCAATTTTCTCATCAGCAGTGCCCTTCGTCTTATTGTCCATTATGAGAGTCTCAAGATTTTAATTTTTTATTTTAGTGAGAGAGTTAAGGTCCTCCATAATTTGAATTATTTTCATGATAGTGAGCCTGCTATAGTCAACAAGCATACCAAGATTTTCAATAAAGGATTAATTTGCTTATTTTTAATGAATAATATTTCCTTGATATTTTGAAATTCAAAGTTGATTTCTAAAAGGTCGTATTTTATGTATTATATTCCATCATTAAGACTAAGTTTTTTTATTTCCTCTTTGAACCTCTTCAAATCTTTTAAGAACCAATGCAAGATAGATTTATATAGATCCACCTTGTCTTCAATATTGTTGAGTGTGGTTTGGTATTTATGCTCCTCCATGAGTTATTTGAATTATAGGGGGATTATAATGCATGGGATTTGGGTTAGGATCATCTTTATCATAATTATATTATTGAATAATATTAGAGGAAGGGAGATTTTGTTTTAGCATTTTCAAACTTTGTGTAATTTCCTCTAGTTTGATATTTTCATTGGGGTCATGGGAGGTGGAGTGGGAGCAGGGGAAGGGGTAAGAAAGTAGGTGGGGGAAGAGATAGGAATGAGATTAGGGGAGGTTAGATTTTGGGAGGTGAAAATAACATTTTTCACATATATTCTCTTTTTGGCATGGGTGGAGAGATATTGCACGGGGTCTACAACTTTTTTTCCATCTTTTTAAATCCTTAGGGGTAGATAATATTGATCATTGTGGTCGATTTAAATTTAGATGGGATATTTGGAGTTTTGAGAGGAGGATGAGGGTTTGGAATAAATTCTAAGGATTATGGGGGGATGTTTATTTTAGGTTTAGGCTTTTCTATTTTAGGAAAGATAGGGGAGATGGGGTTGGAGGCTTAGAAGAACTTATGAATTAGGAAAATCACAACTAGATGGAAAGTATTTTTTTCATTTCCCATATTAAATTCATATATCGAGGGTTCAAGAAAATGCAATAAATAGAAAGGCAAACTTAGGGGGATAAGATGATGAAAATAGTTTATAATTGAAAAATGGAAATGATGCACAAGAGTATACCTTCCATCCAAGGTCACATACCTCATTATTTGATCATAAACTCTATCGAAATGATTGTACTATTATTGGATTATATTATAAAAATATTGTGAAATAATTAGATTATAATTATCCTTTATTTACACTAAATTTTTCATTAAATGAAAAAGTCCGTTTTTCACTAAATCTTTATTTTGGTTTGCATGTTTATTAATAAAATTAGTTGTTAGGTCATGATTAGCATCAAGAATATTAATTTATGATCTACTTCGATGTATATCATTTAAAAAATAATGTGTATCATTATTATATCAGTAAAATGTGACTTGTCATTTTTTAAAGTTGAAACTTCAAATCTCTCTTGTAATTATATAATTTATATTAACACAATAATACCACAAAAACATTGTTTAATATTTATTACAGGAATTTATATAAATAATAGTGTGGTATATTAAAATTTAAATAAAGCACTTATTTAAATTAATAACATATTTTTAATTTTTATGATGTTATGGTTGTCAATTAATTAAATAAAATACTGTGAATTAACTAAATAACACACTATAAATTACAATAATAACACATTTTTATGTTTGATGATGCTATTACATGGAAATATTATCAATTTTTCTTTGAAAAAATTATGAATTCATTAAATAAAACAATATGAATTAGATATATAACACAAAATTCATTACAATAATAATATTTTCCTAACTTTGATGATGTTATTACATGGAAATATTGGAAACTATGCTTTGCTAATATGGATAACTATTTTTATAACACATGGTGAATTAACTAAATAAAACACTATGCATTACAATAATAACATTGTTAAGTTTGATGTTGCTATTATATGGAAATACCAAACATTTATTATTTATATATAATTCATATCCTATGGTTTGAGATAAATAATTATCAGTAGAATGTATGAAGGGTTATTTTAGAATCAATCTTGAATTCATTTACTTGAAAATGGTTTTCTCTAAAGTTTAAATTCTAATTTCATTATCGAGTGAGGTTTAGTCACATGATTTTAACCAATAGATTGTGTAATCTCATTGAATAATTTATTAGTTCATACAATGTTAGTATTCTATGTAAGTATTGGCATTCCCCTTGAGGATAAATTTGTTAGGCATATTCATGATTATTGTTAGACAAACACTTGCACTATTTTTCTTATTTGAAGTAAATAATGCATATTTGATCATTATTTTTTTATTTGATTCCTTATTTTTATATCTTAAAGTGATTATGATTCTTGTTATATTTTTAATTTTTCATCATTATATATGAATCATCTTGTGAGATATTTCCAAATAAAAATGACTATGAGTAATTCTAATTTATCATTTATCCATATGTTATGTTTCATTATATTCAAATCCAATCTTGTAGTATACCAAATATTATGTAATAATAAATTAAATCAACATTTATCTATATGATCTATTTTTTTAATTTAATTTCAAGGTGAAGATCATATTCAAATGTAAAGGTTATAGTGGTAAAATTGGTTACAATTCCATCCTTCTACATCATCTACTTCATTTCCTTTTAGTTACTTGAAATGTAGTTGGAATTTTTAAACTCCCTTATTAAAATTCATAAAACAAAAGATGGATTAATTTTTTTTGACTTAAATTTTATTTTTATATCTTTCTTAAATAACCATTTCAACATATTACATATGTTGTATGCAACTAAGAAATGTGACAATAATAAAAAGAATAAAAAATCTTTCCTCGAAGACAAATATTTTACCTAAAAGCATGTATAATTATTGATATTATTGATTTCATCTATTTAACAAAAAAACATACAAATAATATCCATATACGTATATATACAAACTACAATAACATAACTATATACCTTATCAAACATGCATGAAATAGGTAACATTTATACAAATTTATATAATTTTAATCTTTGGAATGTGTGAGTGAGAAATGCACTACTATAAATAAAATTCTATATGTATATCTATGTTACAAGCACAAAATATTGAGATATATTATAAGTATTCACTGACTATGTATTTCTTATCAAGAGTTGAGTTTTAACACACACCAATATTAACTACAAATACGTAATTATTTTTACTAAATAAAAAACCATTTTTAACACATATTAGTTTTAATCGAGTCAATGTAACTACATGAAGGAGAGATGAGACAAAATTGTTTTAAACTATATAATCGTATGTATCAAGTAATTAAAAAAGGTGACAATCTAAACTATATAGATATATATGTTGAATTCCAAACAAGCACCATCACAAATGAATTTATTAGAGAATAAAACATAACACTATAATATCAATGAATATATATAAACTACCACACTTATTATTGACCCTTGGATTTTCACCCCTAATGAGATGCCTAATTATCCTCATCCAAGTGGCACCATGCAGACATTTCTCTTGATATGAGTGACAATGTTGAAAAATTAATCTCTAGATGAGGGGCTAGCTCCCTTTGATGCACTCTTTGAAGCTTTATCTTTAACTTAATAACTTAAAGATGAGAAAGGATTACAAAAGACAAAAAAAAAACAAAAAGGTGATGCACCAATGTATAATTTCATCTCACTTGATTGAAACCACTACTTAAAGACAAACAAGGATGTTTCATACATAAGACTCACAACTTAGGATTCATTGCTACATCAATGTTTCATATGCTATATTCAAGAAGGTATGTGATTCTTAAGAAGGGGATGAATTATTCCAAAGATGGATAAAATCATGAAACAATTTAAGGATATCTCTAAACTTAGGATAAAATAATAACAAATCCCTGTAACAATCTCCTTTCTGCAAATTCGTAGACCATCAAGAGTACAAGCTAGAAAATGCAATCTTTCACTAGACTAAACCAAAAATGATTCAAGTCATTACTCAATATTATAGCATATGAGTGGACATAACACTTTTATATTTATTCAATAGTTATTCAAGTAAAAATTTGGCTAGAGTTTCCCCATCAACCAATGGAGGCTACTCAAATGAGCCAAGAGAATGCATATTTATAGTTTTGAGAAGTGGAGCAAGAAAATGAAGTCCAAGGGTCACTTATACATATGTCAAACTGAGAGAATAAATTAAATTTACATGAGAAATATAGGTGGGGTGATATATTTAATTTCATATAGGTCTACTTGTCAAAACAAGTCATAAGAATGGTGAAAAGTGGCACAAAACCTACAATTTTGGCATAGGAAATTGCCTTCATGATTCACCTTCCAAAACTACCTTTTATCTACATATGGTCAGGTTTAATGGTTGGTATAATCAAGAGCGGTTATAAAAAATAATTCACATGCATTGGATTGATCCCTAACCATCCCTATTCTTGTGTACATGCAAAATCATCTCTAGCAATTTCAAAGTGGCTTTTTCCCATGTACCTTATACACATGGCATTCAAAACCTCCCAATTTTCAAAAATGATCCATGAAAAAGAGGGAATGACACATTTAAAAGGTTCCCATATCATAAATTTCAATTAAAAACCTTTAAAAGGCTTCCCGTATTGTTTTTCACCACTTTCCACAGGTGTTCACTAGCTAGCTCACTAGACTGGCTAAAAGTGAGGGCCTAGTTGGGAAAAATAGAACCTGATATATGAGATGAGATTAATTTTTATAGTTATCCCAAGTTTAAATATTCTTTCAAAAGTTTTTTCATCTCCTAACTCCTTCTGTAGTTTGCACACCATTCAAAATAATTAAAACAAGCCTTATTTTCCCTTGATCTATATAATTCCATACAAACAAAACATATGTGTGGGATATTATAAGAGTAATATACAACCTATAGGTGGTTTCATGTCCATAACATTTCATTTATATTCTATAATGCCAAGCTTTCTCTAGTTAGGTCCTTGTGAGGGTTTTACAAGGGTTTTGAGTGGTCTAAACCCTTAACCTTTGTTCATAAAGTTCAGACATTTAAATTCTTTATAAATTCCACTAAGGGATATTAAATTACATTCCTTAACATATCAAAATTTATCAAGGTCCCATGCAAAATATGATGGAAGGTGTGAGTGTCCAAATTTGACCTTCAAGTCATTTTTATGCTTCGCGTGAGGGTCTAAGCACTCTTAAGGCCAAAAATAACTTCCTATGGAATTTTTTTCCAAAAAAAGGTTGTAAAATATCTATATATATCCAATAAACACTCTCCAACACCTATAATTGATAACCAAATTCCAAATAGGGAAATGACCCCTAGTTTGGAACACGGCCTACACCTTGCCAATGACACAGTTTGCATTTTTGAGCTACATGACCTTCTATTTACACTTAAAAATCCTTAAAATAGATTTAAAACGTCATTATAACTCCCATGGAAGTAATTAAATTAACTATAATTTTTGGCTAAGCCTATTACTTGGAGTGACTTTGCCTTAGGGGTTAGATTTGCATCCTTCATTGTTAGGTCTACTTGCATACCTCCTTGTCCAGACCATCCTGTTAGCATCATAACCCTCCAAGATAATTTTTTGTGTTATCTCATGTATCCATAATTTTAAAAACCTCCTTGACTAATAATAATGATTACAATCCCTCCATTCTTCACTTTTCCCAAAAATTACCATTCTTGTGTTGGAAAGGACTAACCTACCTCTAAGACAAAATAGAGGATATTAGAACTACTTGGATGAGAAAATTGAATATTTTTTTATATAAAAAAGGTCTTTATTATCATTTTTAATGAATTTTTTAATCATATTCTTTGTCTAAGGGGTCTAACCAACTCAATTTTGTCAAAAAGGGGGAAAACCCCTAGTTTCTACATGTTTTTGTTCAAATTTGCCTATAGTTGTTACCTCCATGCAATTTCCATACTAAAATTATACTAAAACATGTTTATAATCTTAATTTAAATCTTATGGATCTTTTGGGATCATATTAGACCCTCTTTTGTTATGTAAACCCTTTGTTTCCCCTCGTTATGGTCTCCAAATCTGCCTATACAGACTAAGACATACCTTGTAGCACCTTAGGCTTGGTTAAGGTTCATGGAAACATAGGTTAGAGGTTTAATTTGATCCATTTCATGTGTATAAGCTTCCAAATCACCTATATATTTTCCCAAGCCTCTTTCATACTCTCACGACATGATTGTGGTCGCATTGCATGCAGGACTGAGACTCATACCTATAGGCTTATAGGTTGTTAAGGTATGTTTTTAACCTCAAAAACTATGAAAATAATTTTTTGTCCTATTATAATTCCATTATAATTATACCATCTTATTACATTCTCCACTTGAGCTCCAAATACTTCACTTTACCCCTAACTGAGACCAACCTCCATTCTAGGCTATAGGTGCATGTTCACAAGCCTATAGGTACATATTGATACGTATCTAGCCTCAAAAAGGAGGTATAGAAAATTTACCTTATGCTCTTGGAATCATATTAATAGGTAAATATTGACATGTATCTAGCTTCAAAAAGGAGGTATGCATCCTTTCCCTTATGATTATGGCTAACCCTCCACTGTCTTGGCTATAGGTGTTCATTTTTAGGCTTGTAGGTTGATTTAGAGCATTTAGATCATGTTTCACCTTGTCCAGGGCTTATTCAACTTACATATAGTTTATATCATTCATAATTATGCTATTTCCTTCTTATGAGTCCTTAACACAAACTCTCTATGCCAATCCTTAAAACATTGCATTCATTATCTACTCTACCTTGTGTACAAATAAGGGATAGGTGCAAGAGGCCACTTGACGCAATATATTATTTCTCCATCACCTAAGTGCTCAGGAATGATTTTTAAATCCCTTGTAAGTTTTCACTCTAATTTAATATGTTTATGACTTCCTCATAGGATTAAAATATCAACCTTCCCCTCAGAATCCTATAGACATTACTGCCTCTTTTCAGTGCTTTTTTGCCATTTTGGGAGGTCTCAAAACATATATGACTCTTATCCTTTCAAGATCAAATTTGGCATGATGGTTTCCCATTGATGGGACTACAAAGTGGGAAGAAGAGGATTCCTCAAAACCAAATTTATCTTCACTTTATGAAAATGAAAAAGACCCCTAGGAGCTCTATTTCGTGTGTTCAGGGACCATTGAACAAAACACAATCATCCTTTTTATTTTGAAATCTCACTTCTCTTTAGGTCCTTGGTGAGTGAATTATGATCTACCATGTGAAAAATACTACATATAACCTTGAGGAAAAAACCCTAGACCATCTCCATCTTCCATATTCCTTTGTTCCCTGTTCATGGCCTCATATAGGTTGGACTGAGTTGGAAGGGGTAGTGAGAAGAAATAATGAAAAGTGCATAGTTTTAAACCTTATGAGAAGGCTTATTCAATTATAAAATTTACATGAAATCCAAATAGATGGGACATATCCAACTCCATCATGTTGGCATGGAGAACTACCCAACAACATTTGTAGGTGCACTCTTTTGGAAAAGAAGTCAAAATTTTGACCCGAAGTGGAAGAAAATCCTAGAGAAGTATTCCTTCCATTCTTTATTCCTTTAAAAAAAAATTAAGCATGGATAAATTTAAATAACACATTTAAAAATATATGGAAACCTATACAAAATATGAAATTATCATATCAAAACAAGAAAATGAAGATGACTGCAAATGGTGAACCCCCTCCTAGTTGTAAACCCAAACAAGGATTCTTATACTGTTAACATTGGTTAATGAAGGATAAGATTACAAAATTTAAATTCATATTATATATGTGAAGATAAATTAGAGCACTATCCCCCTATAGAAGCACTCCCTCCCATTCCACTTGTATGATCTGTACTATATGCTTAAAGTTGCTTCTTTTTTGCTTGCCAAGAAAAGAAGAGAAGAAAATAAGTAAGAGATTAAATTTTATTAATTTATCCTAAAAACCAAATGTGTAAATTTATATTGGTAGTTGAAGAGGCACCTTGCTAATGTTTCCACCTGAAAATGAGATTATGTATTTTGTACAAGTGCCATAAAGGCCCTCAAAACAAGGGGAAACTAATATTTTCTGAATATAACTACTTATTGAACTATCATAACGATATTATGACCTTCTCTAACTTTTCCCATGTTTAATACTATCTTTGTGACAAGTTAGTCACTTTATCCATCAGTACAAGCCTTCTTTCTTAGCTCAAGGTGGCCCCACAAGGCAATTTTTTACATATTGAACATGATAAAAGTAATTAAATGAACTAAATGTCTTAAATTATATTAAAAAATATATTAGGAAAAATATAACATAATTCATTCTTTTGACTATGTTTAACCCTATTTGACTAGAGTTGACCATCATTGACTTGGCTAGTACAAAGGGCTAGACTTGAACTAAGACTAGGCTAGGCATAAGTGGAACATTTGGATTACAATGTCACCCATTTATGACATGGATAAGCTTCTTAAATTTTTAAAAATTATGGTTTTGACTCAAATTTGACCAAAGGTCAAATTTGGTCAACACTTTTGGCAACTCTTGGGGTAAACATGCTTGTCTATGTTTTTGAGACTAGTAGCCTTATTCAACTTAGGGCCAATGGAGTCAATGGATTCTTGAAGGTGACTAACAATGATATTCCAAAACAAAACACAAATAAACACACCACACAATAACAATAATACCAAGCAAATACAACACAACACAACACAAGGACAAACTCACACATGTGTATAATCACTTAGGGAGCATAAGGAAAGCAAGAAACTATGTACAAGGGAAGAGGATAACCTTAGTAACAATGACTGATGTGTATCTCATTGACTAGGATATGAAGCTCTTATCCATCCAAATTTCAAATTTGGAAAACATTATGTGACTATCATTGAGTGATCACATATGGACCACTCCACAAAGCATCAATCTTTGTGTGTCTTCTAAGTTTGGCCCTATCTTCATCCCATTCTAGGACAATGTCTCCTTCCTTGAAACTTCTTGGCATGGAATTATTGTCAAAATTCTTCTTTATTTATTCTTGGTGAGTGGTCATAATTTGTATATCTTGATCTCTTATCTCCTCAAGTTATATTAACTCACACAACCTAACTTCCATGCTTTCATTCTCCATCAATTGCAGCTAATAGGTGAGGTCTAAAGCTGGTAACTCAAGTGAGATAGGAAGCCTAGATTCCCTTTCATACACAAGTGTGTATGGTGAGTTCCCAATTACTCTATTTGGGGTGATCCTATCAACCCAAAGGGATATCTTTAACTTGAAGTACCAAGTCCTTTGATTCTCCTCCATTGTCCTCTTTATAATCTTGATTAGATTCTTGTTTGTGGACTTAGCTAGTCCATTTCCTTTGGGGTAATAATTGGAGGAGGTGATGAGGTAGATACCATGCTTCAAAGCCCATTCACTTGTCCTTGCACCTAGAAAGGCTAATGCAATATCTGAGATGATTATTGAGGGAGATCAATTTTTTTTTACTATACTCTCATATAAGTCTAGGGCTAAATTCTCATTTGCCTTTTTAAGAGATACAGCCTCCACCCATCTTTTAAAGTAATCATGGCAATAAACACCCATTTGTGACTAGCACTAGAAGGAGGATTAATTAGGCATATGAAATCTAAACTCCATTTCATAAAGGGTTGTTTAACTCAGATTGGATGAAGAGGCAAGGTAGATAGCTTTTGTTTTCCATCAAAAAGAGCACACTTTTGGCATTTTCTTACCCAATCATGGGTATCTTTGAACAAGCTATGCCAAAAGTAACCAACCCTCATAATCCTAGCAATTGTAGTTCTTAGAGAAAAATGACCACCAACTAGTCCATCATGAAACTCATGTAATACTTTGTCAATCTGATCCAAATCAATACACCTCAACAAAACACCTAAAAATTCCTTACTAAATATCACTCCATCAACAAGTACATAGGGAATATATTTCAATCTATAATACCTTCTTCTAGTTGTATCAATACCTTATGGACACCCACTAGTTTGAAAGAAATGAATCATGTCTTGTGTCCAAATCTTCATGGTTGAATGTACAAATGCTATAGGGTCATCATGGAGTGCCAAAAAAACCTCCCTTTACTCTTTAAATTCTAAAGCAAGATGTTCACATAGTCCTTTTCCCTTCACTAGCTTGGTTGTTTTGATCTTCAGATCATACTACATCACTTTGGTGATACAACCTGCCCTTTTTTCATCCAAATTTGTGCTAAATAAAAAGTCCTTTACACTAGTATGAGGCAAAATTATATAAATCTTATTGTTTGATAGCATCTGCCTAAAATTATTTATGCTCCTAATAACTGAAAGCACTTGTTTCTCAACATAAGTATACTTTACCTCATACCCATCCAAACCTTGGCTAAAAAAGGAAATAGGTTGTTCTAAATTATCATCATTTTCTTGGGTAAGCATGTCAGAAATCACCTATTCATTTCCAAAATTATACAAATTGAAGTCCTTGGAGAAGTTTTGACTTGCAAGAGTAGGGGTTTAGGCAATGGCTTGTTTGATTTCCTCAAAACTTTCCTTTCTCCTTCTTATCCAAGTGAAGACCTCATCCTTAGCATAGATGTTAGAGGTTTGAACAAATTAGAAAAGTTAGGAATGAATCTCCTAATGAAATTTATCTTACCAAAGAAGCTTTGTAAATGCTTCTTATTTTTAGGCAAATACAATGCCAAAATAACATTCACTCTCTCATGATAAATGGACAAGCCTTTCTTGGAAACAATATGTCCTAGTAGTTTGCCTTTATAGATAAAAAACACATTCTTATTTGGGTTTAGAGAGATCCCATACTCTCTAAAAATCTAAAATATTTACTTTAGGTGCTTTAAATGATCATTTTCATCGTTGGAGAAAACTATCACATCATCAAGATAAACCAATACAATGTCATTGATTAGTCCTTAGAAAGCCATTTCTATTACACATTGAAAAGTATCTATAGTAGTTGAAAATAAAAATTGCATATTATTATAGGCATATGTGCCCCATTTTGTGGTGAAGGTTGTCTTGTATTGGTCACTTTCATTCATCAAAATCTGATTGTACCCACAATAACCATCTAGGAGAGAAAACCTCTCACTACTTACCACTCCTTGCAGAATTTGTTCCATAGAAGGGAGGGAATAATGATATATAAAAGATACCCTATTAAAGTCTCTAAAGTATACACACAACCTGATCTCCCCATTCTTCTTTATAATAGTGACTAAGTTGGCCAACTAATAAGAATACTTGATAGAAAAAATGATTCTAAACTCAATCAATTTAGTGAGCTCCTTCTTCATGAGTGGTTATATCTTGAGATTGATTGGCCTTTGTCTTTGATTTATTGGTTTGGAATTTTCATATATATCTATGGTTTTTTGAGCAAATATTGGATCAAAAACCTTCAAGTCACTATACTCCCATGTAAAAATATCACTAAACTCCTTACATAGTTCAATGAAATCATGCTTCTCTTGACTAGTGCACACCTTTCCAAGTGTACGTAGATTTTCCTTAAATATATCTACCTTTTCATAGTTATCTTATTTTGTTTCCATGCTTACCTTCTCTTTCTTTAGCTAATAATCATCTTTTAAAATTCTTTCAAGAGTCACTAGACCTTTGGGAAGCTTTTTAGACTTTAGTCAAATAATTTTCCCTTCATATTGTTGTTGAAGCTTGGACTAATTTTTTGTAGAGAACTCTACCTCTTATTGTAGAAAAAGGGATATTTTTTTATCACTCAAAAACTTTCAAATTGGTGACATTATCAGGTATTGAAGACCTAGTAATCACCTTTGGATGAGGTTGGCTCTTATCTTCTTTTATGCTTTTTAGAAAATCAAATTGAGCACTAATAGATGCCAACCTATCATCATGCTTATTTTCTTCCCTTGAAATAGATGAGATATGAAGTCTTCTACAAGGTCCAAAACTCTATGCTTATAGGACTTGAGCAAGGAGTTCTTGGTCAAATTTTGTCCTATAACTTGATTCACAATAAGTTCATTGTCCCCACACACTTGAAGCTCTATAATCCCTATTTTCCTAGCCCATTAAAAGTTATGAATAAGGGATTCATATTCTGCTACATTACAAGTGCATGAGAATTTGAATCTAAAGGTTGAAAAGTGTAGACACCTAAATCTAGCTAGCAATGACCTCCAACTAGGCTTTTGACCGATTTCTACATAAAATACACAATTTGGCCTAAAAATACTAAAATGCATTAAAATATTTGAATCTGATATATTCAAGTGCCAATTTTAGCTAGAGTATCATTCATGGGAACAAAGTCACGAACCAACTCATGATCCAAATTGAGACCTATATTGGTATAAAGAGGCTTGTGAGGAGGACTTTAAAGACCCAAATACATTTAATATTGTGTGGGATACAAATCCATACCCTCTTTACAATAATCAGTACATGGAACACAATCAAGAACCAACTTATGAGCCAACTCACAACTGGGATGATATGGTTTATGAGGAAGACTTAGATGCTTTGGCTTATGTGAGTAATCAAGCTCCACCACATCATACCATTTATATTATAGGACCATAATGTCACACCATTCCAATACAAGGACCTCATCCTTTGGCTTGTGTAAGAAATCAAGCTCCACAATGCCCCTTCATCATTCCAAGACCTAGTCCTTTGGCTTGTATAAGAAATCAAGCCCCACAATGCCCTATCATTACCATTTTAAGAGTTTGTCCTTTGGCTCATGTGAGTAATCATTCTCCCCAATGCTTTAAAATTATCCAACCATAATCCATTCCTCATCTAGAACCAATCCCATCCAAAACTTAACCAATCCAATCCTTTGAAGACCAAGCTATGTTCAAAACTAGTATTTTCTAACTCATGGGAAACCAAAGCCAAGATAACCAACCAATCCAAGATGTTTTTGTTGAACCAACCACTTATAATAAGTTAAACTATGATGAATCACCTATTGATTCTATACTAGTTGTTGAGGAGTCTCACACTAATGAGCCAATCTTTGTCAAGTCACTTCTTAATGATTATAACCACCCTTGGGAAAATCATTACCTCGACCATGTGTCTATGTTTAAATAGCCTCCTATTGACAAACTAGTCTCTATGGAGTTGTATCTTGACCTTTTTCCCATCTTAGAGGAGCCCCACTATGACAAACCAATTTTTATGGAGCCCATTATTCCATCATAGGTCATTACTTGTCTAAAACCAAATATTCAACAAGACATCATTATAATAGAGTGCCCATCAGATGAAGAATCAAAGTTAGAGTCAAGTTTTATTCTTGAACTAACATCATATTTACCATCAAAATCTGAATCAACATCAGTCTCAACATTAGATTTAGATTCCCTTTAGTTAGAATCAGATTTAGAAGAAGAATATGTTTATGGCTATCACAACATTAGTTACGCATGCCTTATAGATCAATTTGAATACATTTGTGATCTTTTTATGGTTTTTAAGTATGAGTACTTTAGATTTGACATAATTTATCCTAATATCTTCTAAGAGGATTGTGCAACCTCTCGCCACTCCATTACCATTCCATAGGCCATTACTATCAACCAAAATATCCATATCACTGACATTCCATCTCTCACAAGTGTTGATTAGGATAAACATAATCACACTTTTTAAAATTGCATCCATGGTGACATAGCAGTTAAAGAAGAACAATGAGGACAAGACCACATTCATGTAGCAAAAGAACACTCTCCTAGTGAAACCTTTTTAGAGGTGATAGAATACAATAAAAGTTCTAACTTAGCATCTTCTAGTGAAACTTTTTCAAAAGTGATAGAATAAAATCAAAGTCAAAATCCAATGTTCATTAGTAAATCCTTCTTAGATATGCTATGGGATAATCAAGACAACTTCACTAGTGAAAACCTCATTAACACACCAATAGTTGAGCACAAAATTTCTTCACTACTTGATGAAGACAAAATCAAAGATCAAATTAAAATAGCTTCCTATCTACAGCCTAATTAGATGGTAGTTATTCTTAGGCCCAAACAACATAAAAATATGATGATCTTATCAAGAGAATAAGTCTTCAGCCCCACCATAACCAAAATTATGTTGAATTTAGCATCAACAACATTATATGTGACTGAACATTCCAATCTTCATTTGTTTCCCAACCATTACACATTTCATTATCATTAGCCATTCCATTTCACAATCAAACCTACCATCTATTATTTGTCCTTTTTTACCATCAATGGCCACACTTTCCTTTGTAGAGGCTACAAAGATACCTTATCTCAAATCTTGAAGGAATTAGAATCAACAACCAATGAAGATCACAAAAACATTCTTAGCAATCCAAATCTACATTGAGTTCTTATCAGGGTAACTATTTAGATGAGGTGTGGGATAGCAACTAACATGATTGATTATTATATTTGTATCATTTTCTAATCAAGACATGCATCTTCATCTCAATAGGAATAATAGAATTAAAAACTAGACCCAGGCCAAAAACATGTACCATGCCATTTCACATTGCCATGCCATTGCTATTGTTACATATCCATTTGTCATTGTCACATATTCTTGCTATTCACCTTATCACTTGGGGGAAAACCCTCTTACCATTTGATATATCCAATAATTCCATTCTTATCTAGACCAAAGCTTATTTTTAGTCATCCTACCCAATCCTATTTTGATCTTGATTCATTTGGTTCTTCCCACACCTTTTGTGAGAGGATTCTGATCAAGTTTCAATAATAAATCCAATCCATGTTTATAATGATAGTATATGAAATTTGTTTAGCATTTGATCTGGCAAGATATCTTTCATTTTCCATCCTATATCAAGTTTGTTTATGTGATCCTGATTATAACTACCTATGGGCAAATCAATGTTTCACTAGTCTTGGATTTCAATAGGGTAACCTATGCCATTGTATCCTAGTTATAACTACCTATGGGAAAACTAGGGGAAACACTTGTTTATCATGGATTACCACATTACCTTGCCATTATTTTTTTCATTTGACTAGTCATTTACTAGATTTGAGAACTTGTTGGGACCTAGTTGGTTTTTCCTTGCCTTTTGTGTGGATGGAATTACTATGAATTGAGGTCATTTTATGACTATGTGGGTCATGATCAATTCATGTTGAGGTCACCTTAGTCCCCTTTTCATATTCTCTCACTATTTTTTAAGTAACTTAAGCCAAACAATCTCACCATTTTGTGAGTAGGTACCTTGTCATTCTCTAACAAATTAAGATACCTCCAAATTCCAAAAACATTTGTCCTGTCTAAGCCCAGTCAATTATCCTCAATCCACCTTACTAGAACATTTTCATTGTTAGGATGCTTTATTTTATTTTTTTTTATTTTTAGCATTTTTTTATTTGTTTATTTCAAGTTGTTTGTTTATTTGTTTTTATTTTTTCTTTGTTTGTTCACTTTCCTATTTATTTTCTTCTAGCATTATTGCCTAGACACAATCGCTATGCATTCATGGGTGATTCCTTGAGTACATTATTATTGAGTCTATCCATATTCATACATCAATATTATCATCATGGTTTTTATCATTGGTGTACTATTTTTGAGTGTTTATTAGATCGGGAGTCAGTCCTTATGCATATTTTGGTCAAGTCTTCATGGTGTTCTATCATGATGCCTAACATCACATGCTATAACAAAAATCAGCTTCAATAAGGTCTAAAATTAATGGATCCATATAATTTTATCCTTAACACCTTGGCAAATCCTTCCATCCCACCCTTGATCAAATTAACCCATTGGCCATTCTAGTTATATCATTGCTAATCAGGATGAGCATCTTCTTATTAGCAGGTAAAATTGAATCCTTCTAATGATCAATCTTATTCCTCTATCCATCTCTTTCATCAGATTACACCCACTCATCTTTAATCTATATTCCAGATTATATCCTTGAGTTATGCTTGTTAATCATCCCTAAATGGGGCATCATTAGTTTTAGCCAATCCAGGTCCGCTTAATGATTATAACCACCTATGGGCAAATAATTATTTTAACTTTTATTCCTAATTATAACCACCCTTAGGAAAATCAACATCTTTTTTACATCAATGCATGGAAGCATTTTCTTATTTGTATTAATTTAAACTATGAGTTAATTTCACCTTTCTTCTTGTTTATTTTCAAGGAACCACCCATCAACAAATGTGATGACCACTCCCTTAAGGGGGCATCATCATAGGCTTCCCAAAAGTATTAGAAACTTTGATCTTTAACCATCATTTTTTTTTTTGACATATAGGCCATTTTTCAATCTTTGAGAAGACATTGATTTACCTATAGCTTGCAACACCTTCCCAAATAGAGGAAAACTATAGACACCTAAATCTGGCCACCAATGACCTCCAACTAGTCTTTTGACCAATTTCCACCTAAAATGTACAATTTAGCCTTAAAAGGCTAAAATTAATTAAAATATTTGAATCTGGTATATTCAAGTGCTGATTTTGGCCGACGTATAATTAAATGGGTTAATACAATTTATGGGATAGCTAACTTTAATCAGATCATTTCAAGTCATAATGTCAATTTTGTACTTGGGTGCTCTGGATTGCTCTTTCCTATCAAATATTTTATATGAGACACATGATTTTGTTATTTTCTATTGATAACATCCTAAATAGGATAATAGATCTAATGCATCTAATATTTACTTCCAATTCTAATCTAGTCAAATTTTGGATCAATAATAAGACATTCTGATCAATTTGAGTAATTTGTACACAAAGTGCTTAATCATGATTAAGAGATAATTAAACCAAATCAGATCCTAATTAATAATTCCATGGAAACTTGTTGGATACTTATTTTTGGAAATGAATATTGAATATCTACATCATCAAGTGACCTCATTTCTTGGGAAGACATCCTTAGGCCATAAATGCCACAAATATCAGGATTCATGCCTCCCATGCCTCATCAATGCCCTACATGCCTCTTAATTTCTCATTTATCCCAAATATTTATGAGCCTATTTATCAATTTTAATTCCAAAAAATTTAGTTAATCCTCAACCACACATCTTCATCTCAAGATGGATGGTTTAGGTTGATTCTGAGCAATCTCAAAAATCTATAAATAAGAGGCCTTGCCTGTTGAATTTGAAGATATTTTGGTGAAAAGTTATAATGCACATATATCTTTAAGAATCTATTAAAATTAATGCTACCATGCCAAATTGATTCCAAGCCAAGCCAAGTCAAAGCCATAAGGTGCCAATGAGAAGAGGAGATAGCCAAGCCTCCTTTAATGAAGACTTCATGAGCACAAACCAAACAAGCCACTACAATGAGCATTTTGGAGCATCCAAGGAAGGTAAAATAAGGTTTATTTTTCATTTTAGTTGTGTGTTTTATTCATTTTTGTTAACTAAGCTCTCCTTTGTGTCTAGGCCTAGAGATGTTATGCTAGTTAGTGTGTTTCTTTAATTTTGTTTTCATTTTGAAACTAACACAATAGTAACCATCCTATCTTGATTCAAATTATTAGCTCATAGAAAATTAAATTTATTTTTAATGTGAAACCAACATTTCTACACCACCTACCCCAATCTTGCTTCTAGACCCATCAAATAAGAGCTACCATGAACTATTCACTTCTTCACTTAGCTTCACTAGATCAGTTATGAAGGAATCCTTCTCATGCATATAGTACACCCCATGACCAGATTCTTTAATAAAATTTTATGGATAATGATCATAGTGTTCATTTCCCCATTCATCTATGAAGAAATCAAAAACTCCTTCAAGGGAAGATGATGGAGATTGGTCAATGTGAAGCTCCTCTTCATCAATGATGGAATAGTTAAAATTTTCCACCTTAGATGATTATGGTTCCAAGTGATCTTTGTGAATAGGTTTAGATTTAGTATTCACCTTAGTTCCATACATTTTCCTAAACACCATGTAGCACCAATTAGTTGCTAAGTACCCACCTATTTTAGCTATAAAATCTCTTGACAAGCAAAGGGAAAAGTATGGAGGTAAATCTAACACTACCACATCATGAGGAATAATAAAATTAGGACAAGCATGGAGTATAAAATTCACATTTTTTACTATCCCTAAAGTCTTGGCTGGTGATCCATCTAATTGTAAGACTCCCTTAGTCATTGGCTCATACTTTAAGCCTAGTTTATCTGTTATACATTTAAGCATAATTAAAGTGTTATCCCCACTATCTATAATTTAATTATGTACCAAGAAATCAAAAATTATTCGAGAGAGATAAAATGGAGGATTATTTTCATTTTTTTTTACTTGATCATCAATTGATTGAGTTCTATTCACTAAGACCACATTATCATGTCTAGGCAAGCCAACTTACTTACCCAATTCATGTAGTTCATTTTAAAGTATATCTTTCTTCCCTGGAATTTTCAAGGAGTCTCATAATGATATATTCATCTGAATCTTCTTCATCTAGTCCACCACATTGATAGGAGGATTATTCACTTTAGGCAAATCTTTAGGAGCACCAACACCTTATAAAGTAGCTTGTGTAGGTAGAGTTATAGGAGCTGGCCTAAGGTTTAGAATCCTCTAATTTTATTTCACTTTAGGAGTTGTATTATATACACTTACCATAGGAGATGTTTTAGGTGTCAAAAAATGTCCTTGATTGGTTCATTAAACTTCATCAACAACCCTCTTCTTTGATCTAGTTTTGGAAGCCACACTATCATTGATGCTGTTTGAATTTGCCAAGTGATTGATCACACAAAACTCTCCCTCCAAGTGATTGATGAGAGTATAATCAGATTAGACTTGACCACATTCCATTGCATTTTTCATTGACATCTAAAAAATTGGAACTTATGGTACTTGATTTCCTTGCATTCTCATGGTTTGGCTATGCATCTCATTTGCATAAACAACTTGTTCTTGACTTTGCTTAAAATAAGGGTAGCATGTTTTTTATTGATCAAGATTTTTTTTCTAGGAACAAGGGATTTGGATTATGAGGGAGCATTTGTATTATAGATTTGATAAGGCCTAACTTGGGTGATTTGACCTTGTTCATGCACATTGTTTTGAAAGGGCTATTGGTTTGTCCACACTAGTTATAGGGCTGATATGGTATATAACCTTGAGATTGTTGCCTCTTGAGGGAAAATAATTCATTGGTAACACTTTGAAACAAAATTTTTACCTCATGGATTTCATTATAAGTGACTATATTATATTTTCCATGACTAGGTAAAGGGGCTAATATAGGCAATTCAACTTGACTATGAGGTTGGAAATCAAGGAACAAAGGTATTGGGGGTCTAAGAGCTATCTTCCTTACTTGGACAAGACAATTTTATGAATTTATATCTATCTCATAGGTATTATGGAGTTTATTCCCCCCCATATATTGAATCATCATGGCAACATCATTTTTTAATGCCTTTAGGTAATACAAGAATGCATAGTTTGGAGTAGGTCTCACAAGGGTTGGGATCCTATCTCATGTTTTTTGGAACCTAGTATTAAAATATTGCATGAATTCATGTGGTTTCCTATTAATATTGGTCAATTACTCATCTAGAGACAAGTAATCACTCTTCTCCCCAAACCTATTAGTCAAGAGATCTCCCAATTCATCCCATGAGCCAATGGAGTTTTGAGCTAAAATACCATACCAATCCAAAAATTTACCTTTGAAGGACAAATCCAAAAAAATAATAGCCACATTATCTTGGGTAATGTTTTGGATACTAGAAACTTTTGTTATGTTTTTAATATGCTCTATAGTAGTAATAGGACCATCCCCACTAAAATGTGGAATAATCTTAAAGTCTACTCATGGAATTTGATCATATTGAGCAAAATTCAAGGGAGATGATCTAGTGAAGGGAAAAAAAGGATACCTTCTTGCCATTTTTGAATGATCACTATATTTTTTTATGAATGTAATGTAATACAAACTTAGAAGCTTTGAACACAAAATCTCTTTTGTCAGGATGAGTGTTTACAAACCTAAACCTTTTGGTGGAATATGGAGGTAGTTGCACAAACTCAAAAGGTACACCTTTAGAAGTAGACTTAGTGGTTACCTTTGGCATGGAAAGAAGGACTGATCATCAACCAAAGACTTGAATTCTTCAATGGAATCGCTAGATATTGAATGTAGATGTTTTTTCAACTTTAACTATGCCAAGACCATCACCAATCTTGAACAATCTTCTAGGACTTAGAAGTCCCACCAAGCATACCAAAAATTGTTAACACTTGGATTTACACCCCTAAGGAGATGATTAATTCTCCTCATCCAAGTGGAACCATGGATAAATTTTTCTTTCTATGAGTGACAATGTTGAGAAATGAATCTCTAGATGAGGGGCTAACTCCCCTTGATGCACTCTTTGAAGCTTTCTCTTTAATTTAATAACTTCAAGATGAAAAAAGATTAAGAAATATAAAAAATAAAAAGGGGTGATGCAACAATATATAATGTCTTATCATTTGACTGAAACCACTACTTAAAATACAAATAATGATGTTTCATACATAAGACTCACAACTTAGGATCCATTTCTACATCAATGTTTCATATGTTAGATTCAAGAAGGTATGTGATTCTTAAGAAGGAGATGAATGATTCCAACTATGGATACAATCATGAACCACTTCTATGATATGTCTACACTTAGGAAAAAATACTATCAAATACCTACAATAATATCATTTCTATAAATTGGTAGACCATCAAGAGTATAAGCTAGTAAAGACAATCTTTCACTAGACTAGACCAATAATGATTCAAGGCATTAGCATATGAGTGGAAATAAAAATTATATATTTATTCAATAGTTATTCAAGTAAAATTTTTTCTATATTTTCCCCATCAAACAATAGAGGCTACTCAAATGAGCCAAGAGAATGCATACTTATAGTTTTGAGAAGTGGAGTAAGCAAACGAAGTCCAAGGGTCACTTGGACATGTGTCACCTTGAGATATTTAGTTAAATTTTAATTTTAAATAGAGGTGGGGTGAGATATTCCATGTCATATAGGTATACTTGTCTAAAACAAGTCATAATAATGGTGAAAAGTGGCATAATTCCTGTAATTTTGGCATAGGAAACTGCCTTCAGGATTCACCTTCCAAAACTACCTTTCTCTACATATGGTAAGTTATAATGGTTGGTATAAGAAATAGGGGTTATAAAAAATCTCCACATTAGTTATATTTATCCATGACCTTCCCTATTCTTATGGACATGCAAAATCATCTTTGGAAATTTCAAAGTGGCTCTTTCCTATGCACCTTATACACTTGGCATTCAAAACCTTCCAATTTTCCATAATTATCCATGCACAAGAGGGAATGACACTTTTAAAAGGTTCCCATATCATAAATTTCCATAAAAACCCTTTAAAAGGATTCCCTAATGGTTTTCACCACTTTCCACAAGTGTTCACTAGTTGGCTCACTAGACTGGCTGAAAGTGAGGGCCTGGTTGGGGAATTTATAAGTTGATATATGATATGAGATTAATTTTTGGATTTATATTAAGTGTAAATCTTCATTCAATTTTTTTCATCTCCTAACTCCTTTTGTAGCTTGTACACCATTCAAAATAGTCAAAAATCCTTATTTTAATTTGATCCATATAATTCCATACAAAAAATATATATGCGGGATCCTATAGGAGTCCTCTACAACCTATAGGTGTTTTCATGGCCATCCCATTTTATTTAAATTATCTAATGGTAATCTTTCTCCAGTCAGGTCCTTGTGAGGGTTTTACAAGGGTTTTGAGTGGTCTAAACTCTTAACCTTTGTTCATAAAGCACAGACATTGAAAATCTTTCTAAATTCCAATTAGGTCTCTTCAAATACATTCCATAACATATAAAAATGGCTCAAGGTCCCATGAAAAATATGATGGAAGGTATGAGTGTCCAAAGTTGACCTTCAAGTCATTTCTATGCTTCTTTTGAGGGTCTGAGCACTCTTAAGGACAAAAATGACTTCCTCTAGAGTTTTTTTTCCAACCAAAGGTTTTAGCATAACTTTATATCTCATAAAAAATCTTCAACACCTGTAATGTATCACCAAAGTCCAAAAAGGGATATGATCCCTAGTTTGGAACAAGGCCTACACCTTACTAATGAGCTAGTTTGTATTTTTGAGCTACATGACCATATTTTTTCACTTAAAAAGACTTAAAATAGATTTAACACATAATTATCATCCCATGTAAGTCATTTAAGTCACTATAATTTTTTTATAATCATAGGACTTGAAGTTATTTTGTCTTAGGGGCTAGCTTTGCATGCTTCATTATTAGGCCTGCCTATAGACCTCCATGTCCAGACCACCCTATTATCATCCCAACCCTCTAAGATGTTTTTTTGTTTTATTTCATGTATCCCAAAACTATAAAAACATCCTTGACTTATCAAAATGTGTACAATCCCTCCATTCTTCACTTTTCCCAAAACCTGTCATTCTTGTGCATGAAAGCACTGACCCACCTCTAAGACAAAAAAAAAGATATTAGGCCTGATTTCATGATAAAATTGAATATTTTGTGACCTAAAAAATGTATTTATTATCACTTTTATTTAATTTTTTTTCATATTCTTTTCCTAAGGGGTCTAACTAACTCAATTTTGTCAAAAAAGGGGGCAAAAACCCTATTTTCTGCATGTTTATGTTCAAATTTACCCATAGATATTACCTCTATGAAATTTACATGATCAAATTCTGATCATATATGTTTTTAATCTTCATTTAAATATAATGGATCTTTTGTGATCATCTTATACCTTTTTTTGTTATGAAAACCCTTTGCTTCCCCTAGTTATGGTCTCCAAATCTGCCTGTACAAACTGAGACATACATTGTAGCACCTTAGGCTTTATTGAGGTTCATATAAATATAGGTTATAGGTTTATTTTGATCCATTTCATGTTTATGATCTTTCAAATCACCTATATATTATCCCAATCCTCTTGCATACTCTCATGACATGACTGTGGTCTAATTCCATGCAGGACTTAGACTCACACCTACATGCCTGTAGGTTGTTAAGGTATGTTTTTGACCTCAAAAAGTATGAAAATCCTTTTTGGTCCTATTATAATTCCATTATCATTATCCCCTATTCTTAAATATTCCACTTGAGCTTCAAATAATTCACTTTGCCCCTGACTCAGACAAACCTCCATTCTAGGTTGTAGATACATATTCACAAGCCTATAGGTACATATTGATAGGTATTTAGCCTCAAAAATGAGGTATATAACCTTTCCATTATGATTTTAGCATCATATTTTCTCTATTTAACCATATAAAGTCTTCATGTTTATCACAAAGGACTCTTTTCACTTTGATTATGGCTAACCCTCCATTGTCCTTAGTTGTAGGTGTTCATTTCTAGGCCTGTAGGCTGCTTTGGAGTATTTAGATCATGTTTCACCTTGTATAGGGATTTTTGATATTTCATATATTTTTTATCATTCATATTTATACTATTTCCTTCCTATGAGTCCTTAAAACAAAATCTCTATGCCAATCATTGAAACATTGCATTCACTGCTTACTCTACCCTATGTATAGACAAGGGATAGGTCCAAGAGGTCACTTGATGAAATATCTTCTTTATCCATCACCTAAGTGATCATGACTGATTTTTATATCCCTTGGAATTGTTTCCTCTACTTTCACATGTTTAGGAATTCCTCATAGGATGCAAATATCAACCTTCCCCTGAGAATCCTATAGACATTACTACCTCTTTTCAATGCTTTTTTACCATTTTAGGAGGTCTCAAAACATATATGAATCTTGTCCTTTCAAGATAAAATTTGTCATGATGGTTTAACATTTATGAGACTAAAAAGTGGGCATAAGAGGATTCCTTAAAACCAAATATAGCTTCACTTTATGAAAACTAAAAAGACCCTTAGGAGCTCTATTTGGTGTGTTTAAGGACTGAGGAACAAAACTCAGTCATACTTTTTATTTTGAAATATCACTTCTATTTATGTCCTTGGTGAGTGAATTATGATCTTCCATGTGAAAAATAATACTATAACCTTGAGGAAAGACCCCCAAAACATCTTCATCTTCCATATTCCTTTGTTCCCTATTTATGGCCTTCTATAGGTTGGACTAAGTTGAAAGGGGTAGTGAGAAGCAACAATGAAAAGGGCTTCATTTTAAACCTTATGAAAAGGATTATGAAATTATACCATTTACATGAAATCCAAATAGATATGACATATCCAACCCCCTCATGTTGGCATGGATAACTACCCAACAACATCTGTAAGTGCACTCTTTTTGAGAAGAAGGTAGAATTCTGACCCAAAGTGGAAGACAAGCCTAGAGAATGATTCCTTGTATTATTGATTCCTTTAAAAAAAAATGAAGGATGTATAACCTACAAAAAAACCTTGGAAAACATATGTATACCTCTACAAAACATGAAAGTATCAAATCAAAACAAGAAAATGAAGATGATTGCAAATAGTGAAACCCCTCCTAGTTGTAAACCCAAACAAGGTTTCTTGTAGTGTTAGCATTGGTTCATGAATAAGGAACTAAAATTTAATTTTCCTACTATATATGTGAATATTACTTAGACCACTATCCCCTTGTAGAAGCACTCCCTCTCATTCCACATGGATGGTCCATACTATATGCTTAAAGTTGCTTCTTTTTTACTTACCAAGACAAGAAGAGAAAAAAAGAAGCAAGAGATGAAATTTTATGAATTTTTGTTGAAAACCAAATGTGGAAAAATATTTTGGGAGCTGAAGAGACATCTTTTTGATGTTTTCACCTGAAAATGAGATGATTTATTTTGTACAAGTGCCATAAATAACCTCAAAACAAGGGAAACTGATCTTTTCTGACTATAACTACTTCTTGAACTATCATAACCAGGTTATAACCTTCTCTAAATTTTCCCACATTTAATCCTATATTGGTGACAAGTTAGTCACTTTATCCATCGGTACAAGCCTTCCTTCTTAGCTCAAGGTGGGCCCACAAGGCAATTTTTTGCATATTAAACATGATAAAAGCAATTAAATGAACTAAATATGTCTTAAATTATATTAAAAAAATATTAAGACAAAAATAACATAACTCATGCATTTGACCAATTTTTACCCTATTTGACTAAGGTTGACCATCATTGACTTGGCTAGTACAAAGGGCTAGACTTGAACTAAGACTAGGCTAGGCATAAGTGGAACATTTGGATTACAATGACACCTCTATAGGATACGGATAAGCTTATAAAAAGTTTTAAAATTAGGG
>JARHVA010009679.1:182500-281367 GCA_037957365.1 Torreya grandis
CAACCCTAATTTAATCTCCATATAAATAACATATATTCAACAATGGTAAAGGAACTATCCATGTTCAATTTATTGGCTAATCTATTAAACATCTATCATAAACTTCTACAACAATATAATACAATTACCACCAAAATATATCAACCAAATATACTCACAATGTATTTAGGAAAGAAATGAATTTAAGACATAATGTTTGAGTATGGTCCTACACAAGTTTAGTCATTTACAACATGCCCTTACTACATAGATTAGACTTGTACCCAAATACAACCATGCAACCAATATTCTTGAAATGTAACAGGAAGTAAAAGATTACTTTAATAAAAGATAATAAAAGATTAATACATTCCTCACTTTCTCAATCATCTTACAATATACAAAGATAACAAAATTGCATTCACATCAACTCATATACGCAAATATATCACCACTAGAAACCCAAAAATGAATGCTTTTAGAAGAACAAATATCCATGCCTAGTCTTATGAGCTCAATTATTAGTGTCCCTAACCACACCAACCATAATATTGATGGTGGATTCAACATTTAGGTTTATAAAAGAGTATTTGAAATTTTTGAGATCAATCTAAAGACAAAATAGAACATTAGTCACAATAAACAAGAATCAAGATAATCAGTCAATCCCCAACAATACATTTAATCAATAGAGATTACAAACAATAGTCTCTTTAGTCAACAGATGTGAAAATGCAATCAACAACTTGACCTTGTATCATTAACTACTTCCACTTAAGCAATTTCATATAATAAAAATTTTACATTGCCTCCTTCAATGAAATCTCAAATAGAACCTGAAATAATGATAATAAAAGAGATTCAAAATTTAAGCGAAGCCAATAATTAACATCTCTCCTACAACCACTCTCATGTAGTTAATCAACTTAGTGGCCCAAAATATTTGAGGAGAAATTTAAAACCCCAATACTCTCACGTTCCAATTAACTTTAAATAAATACATCAAAAATTTCATACAACTAAGCAAGTTCCAATAATGATATTATAGCCCAACAACTTTTTCAAAAGAAAATGTCCATATATAGCCAACCCATAAAATTCCTTATTTAAACATGCCTCAAGACAAAATAAACCAAAAATACCAAACACCCTATGGGAAGATTTATGTTACTCCCATTTAAATTCTAATTGAACTTTGATACTTGACAGGGTTCCTATCAATAACACAAGGCTACAAACACTAATACTTATAATGATTAACTCATCATAAACAATAGCATGCCCAAATAACTTATTCAAACCATAAACTTACAAACATGCTCAAAACTAAACCAAACATAATAAAAAAGAACATAATCACAAATGGCAAGTTTCCACTCAAAACAAAAAGATATAACAACGTGTATGGCCATGCATTACTCCAAAAGTAACTGTAATTCACATGTAGGTTTGTTATGAAGTCTTATGAATTCATGGTGAACCTTCAAAGGTTTAGTCTCATAAGATTTATATCCTTACATACAACATTTCATGGAGAGAATTAAATGTTTTTGGTTTTTTAAGTTGTGGTCAAAAAAATAAAGGAAGCACTCACCATGTTCCTTATCTACAAGAATTACATTAGTTCCAAGTAAGTGGTGGATTGTTTATTTTTCATTATGACTTATGGGTTGTATGTTTAGTCTTATGAGGTTTTTATCCTTTCATACAACTAAACATAAAACCCATAAGTCATAATTAAGAAAAAATGATCCACCACTTACTTTGAACTAATGTAATTCTTATAGATAAGGAACATGGTGAGTGATTCCTTTATTTTTTTGACCACAACTTAAAAAACCAACAACATTTCATTCTCTCCATGAACCCCATATCTCTTTGCTACCATTAATGTATTACATGATTAAAACATCCATTTATCACTCCTACATCATCATTTTTTCCCTAGGGTTCTATGCCAAAAAACATTGGTGCAAGAAAATCTCAAATCTTCACCAACCCATTCTGCCAAACTTGAGAGTTGATTTTAGTGAAAAAAAAAACAATGATCAAAACCACCCTAATATCATCATATGATATTTTTAATAATGATAAGGGGTAATTAAAAATAGCCTCACAAATATTATAATCATAATGAACACTTTGACAACCTAATGAAGCAACATACAATCCCTTCAAGGTCAATTCTTTAACAAATATCACAATGTCCCCAAGTTTCCACAATAAAATTAAACTATCAATACAATATCAACCCACATAATTAAAATTTAAGAATGCCAACATAAGAAACCAATCAAATGATACTGAGCCTTGCAATCGGTACAACTTTAATAAGTACAAAACACCCAAAAATTAACATAATCAATATACCATACGCTAGGACAATAATCACTAGTCAATCATGATCGCCACATATAAATATTGAAGATGTTATTTAAGATCACCCTTTCCATCATAAAATGTGAACTTAGGTACAATAAAACCAATTTTTAATGGGTGCAAATATATATCAGGTGCAAAAGGTTTATGAAATACCTCTTGTGAATCAATAGCATGAGGTTATTTCAGAAATAACAAAAGGTGTATCAGGAATATTTTTGTCCATTGTAGAGGATATGTTTTAAAGAAACCAATATACCTATAAACCTTCCAACATATTCTATTGGATTTGTGTTGGAAAATTATCAAAATAACTTTTCTTAACAATGTCTTCTTGAGTTGTTGCACTCATCTTCAACACCTCCTCCATTGATTTGTATGTAATCCCTTATCCACATGAGATAAACTAGTAACGAAAACTTCAAATGTCCTAGCAAGGTGAAGAAGAAAATAGACAAAAATGACTAAAAAAAATTAAGAGAGGTATCAATGGCTTAGATCTCATGATCATTTCCCTAATTATTAGTGGGAACTAATTACTCAATGCTCTTTTTCATGACACCCAAACTACCAAGATCTATTACCAAGTCTAGCTCATATAACATGTTCCTAAAGTCATGACAATAGACATCAATAGTATCCAAACGTGATATAATTTAAATAACATAATTTGAACTATAAAAATAAATAACATGATATAAAAATCAATATAATCATCTACTTTTCAATCACTTAGTAATATAATAATAATATAAAAACAAACATAATGTCAGAATTATAAGTACATCTAAAACTCCTAGTCTAATAACTTCTAGATCAAGGAAACTATGTTGCATTAAGTCAAAATCATAGCATTAGAGGTTTAGGTCATGACATCCATCCCCCATTAAAGAGGATTTGTCCTAGTGACTATTTAAAATATCTAAGGGTAGTGCTACCTAAACAACTACATGTCTTCCCAATTAGTACTTCTTTCACTCAGCTAATCCCATTGTATCAAAAACTTGTTGAATGTCTCTATTCCTCATCTTAATGCAATAATGGACCATACTTTTCAAGGGTTACATCTACATATTTTCCTCTTCCATAACCTAGATATTTTTCCAATCCAAAACATGAGAAGCATCAGGTATGTATTTTATTAATAAATCAACATGAAAAACATCATGGATTCTCTATATAGAGAAGGGAAGAATCCATATGATAGACAATAAGGATAATCATATCCAAAGTGTCAAAGGATCAGATAAATCATGGAGATAGTGATTTAGGGGCATCTTATAAATGCCCAATTTTTGGTCTAACAATCATGACCATGAGTGAAATTTGAATTTGAATCCATTAGAAGTTTTCCTACCAAAACTAATTTTTAAAATTTCAAAGTGTTCTAGTGGGTCTAAGTAAGTATTGGTGATATTTAAATGGTTAAATAATGATGTAATATAAATTTATGGTCTTATGAAAGGTATTAAGAGTTTTTATGAGTCATATGTCAAGTTAGAAGCGTAAGGTAGTAGTCATAATGGCCATCACCCTACGTGGTCTAGGAGGTTGATAGAGGTTTCTTGATCAAGAAACTATTATAGATCTTGTTTAGGAATCCATATTATATGTAAAAATAATATTAATGTGAGTAGTTAGTTTTGAGGATGTAATCCTCACATTCCATTTGAAGAAGTTAAGGAATAGAGATTGAAATAAATAAACTTATTGAATCAAGATTGACTGTGATATGATGAAAATTTTGTGTATGATGGATAGATTTTAATGAATGCTTGGAGAATAAAAATTGTGAGTAATTTTATTTCATATATTTTGAAATTGTATATTATCAAATCATATTCTCTAATTCTCTACTGGAAACACAAATTGGATTGACATAAAGTCACATTTAAGGAGACTATCAAGCCTGCTAAATAGGGTATATAGTCATACAATTTGTACAAGAAACATTATGAGTGTTTGGATCCTATTCTCATTAGAGTATATGAAAGATTATAATGGAACATGTGTGAAGGATTGAAGGTTATAGATACAACATAAATGTGTTCAAGAATTTGTGATTTACACTTTGAACATTGTGGTTACTCATTGAAACATACATTCCATAAAACCTTGAATTATGTGCATTGTCTTAGTTATTTTGAGTCTTGTATTTGATTCAAAAGAGATTGTAAATGGTTTATATTAGTTTAGGAATCTGGTGAGAAAAATATGATATGTGTTAAAGTCATTTGGAGATATAAATACCATGAAACCCTGCCTACCCTTATTCTAAATGGCAGAATATAGAGTTAGTTGACTGAGATTTGATGTTTTTCAATAAGGAATGGATTAGATAATATGTATACCATATATATAAAGGTGAACATGATGAATATATACCTAAAAATGTGGTTTGGGTATTTGAAACCTCATACATCAAAAGTTATGCATTTTAGAAGGCTCTCAACCCTACACTGGTCTAAAAAACCCTGGAATTAGGGTTTGGAGCATATAATGAGCTCTAACTATCAAAATTTTCCAAAAAATTATAGCATATACCTATTTGACATTATTAAAGTGAATCACTAGGTTTTATGACTGTATGGATCCATTTGTATGGCTTTTTGAGGACTTACTATAATTAGGCCTAGAAGAGACCTAGTTGAAATAGGCCAAAGAAGGAAAGGGGATGTTATATAAGAGTGATATTGAGACAATATTTAATTAATATATATGAGGAAAAAGTGTATTTAAAAATTTTAATAGTGTGACTTAGTTGATTGTACATTACTCAAACTAAGGAGGTTTGTTCATTAGGAGGGCTAATTGGAGTGTCAGGTAAGCCTATAGGTACAAAAAATTGCAAAGGAAACTAATATAAAATATTATGTGAAGTAAACTAATGTAAAATGGTACTAAAAATACTATTTGTTTTTCTTGGATGAGATGGTTTATAGAACAAAATAATGGATTTGCACTGAAATAGGGCTAGAAGGCTTAACAAATAAGAAGTTAAATATTGAGTGAAAAGTAAGGTGATGGATGATGGAATTGTTTTTATATGCTTTTAAATAAGGTATTAGTATGTTTTATGTGTTTTGAAAATTTTATAAAATATGATTTTGTCTTTTGGTCCATTTGGATAAATAGGCCTAGTGTTTGCATAGAAAGATTGACAAGTTTACAAGCAAGAGCAAGAAGAAATGCAGGTTGATGGTAAGAACTCCACATCATTTGGTATCAGAGCCATATATATTCTTTGGGAATAGTTATATATAGGTTTATTACATTTCTATAGTTCATGTTGTATTTTGATCATGATATTGTAGGTAACCAAGCAAGAAGGTAGATTGTAAGGAGTCTTGTTGAGAGACAAAGTAAGAAGATAGAAGATAAATAAAGGTATGAATTATTTGTGACTAATTTGTTGGGTTTAATTAATTATTTATGTTATGTAATAGGTGAAGAAATAAAAAAATACATAGTTTGGTGGCAGACCTGAAACAAGAAGTGCTATTAACAAGCTCAAGTGAGAGAGAATATCATAAATAGAGCTCAAGAAAGAGAAGGTAGTCCAAGTGTGAAGGAAAAGCCATGGAAAGGCCCTAGTGATATCTGAGATAAATATTGAGAGGGGTTCCAAGTGTGAACCAAAAGAAGTGGTCCAAGTGAGGCCAATAAAAAGATAAGTATATACCCAAGTGAGGTATTCAAGATGAAGATGAGGGAGAGGTATAAATAAAAGTGAGAGATAGGGTTAAGTATGAAAGACACAAAGAAATAATGATGGAGATAGAGATAATGGACATGAAAAATGCATTAGAAAGGATGGAAAGAGAGTTATTAAGGATGTGGAATGTGTATAGTTTATGATGTGGACTCAAGATCAAGAAAAGAGTCAAGTGCAGCTTTAGAGAAAGAATGCAAGAGAGAGAGAACCAAAAAATGATGGATCATTTAGAAAGGTAGATGAAGAAGATGGAAACAAAAATTTACATTGAAGAGATAAGAGAGGTAATTGGAACTCAAAAATTTCATACTAATATTAATTTGTCATGGTTGAGTAAAATTAAAGAAGAGGAAAGTAAAGTACATGATTGGGAAGAAGATGATGATGCATGGAAGAGTGGAGGTATAGCTAAAGATGAGGTGTTTTTTTACACACAAGATGGTGAGATACGTTATGGAGAAGAGTGGATAGATGAAGAGAAGTAAATAGTAGGTGATAAAGAAGACAAAGGCACAACAGGTAATGAAGTGTATGTAATTTTTGACGAATATTTTGAAGATAAAGATGATGTTTTGTATAAGGACGTAATAGTTTTGTTTGAATATTTCGTTATATCAGATAAGAAGAAAGAAGCACATGAAGTGCTGGAGGAAAGAGAAGAATAGATAAAGGAAAATGAGACTAAAATAATAGTCCATGAATGGAGATGAAAATTAATGAGTTAGCTAATTGGACAGCCAAACAAAGAAGCTATAATGGAGGATAATAGGGTAGAAGATGTTGATAACAAGATTATAAACAAGAAAGAGACCTTGGAACGGTCAAAAGAGGAAGAGAGTATGATGTGGATCAATTATGTTGATGAGGAGGCATAAATAAAAATGTTAGAGGAGGTCATAAAAATATAATGGAAATTCATTCTAGATACCATGAAGATTGAAGAGGATCATGAGAGAAAGGAAAGAAAGAAGAGTGATTATAGGTACAAGTAGTAGTATAAGGAGTAGAAAAAGCAAGAGCAAAGAATCACATGGATGAGGAAGTAGAGGCATAGGTGTGGAAGAAAAACACACACATATTTGCATGAAAACTTGGATGAAGAAGAATATTGGTGTCAAGTTCTTTTCTCCCCTTAGGAGTATGATGTAGGGTAATCTTATAAATTTTAAAGAGTTTGTATAGTAGTTCGGACCATGAGTGAAATTTTTATTTGAGTCCATTAGAAGTTTTCATGCCAAAATAGATTTTCAAAATTTCAAAGTGTTATAGTGGGTCTAAGTAAGTATTGGTGATATGTAAATGGTAAAATAATTATTTAATAGACATTTATGGTCTTATGAAAGTTATTAAGAGTGGTTATGAGTCATATGCCAAGTTAGCAGTGTGAGGTAGTAGTCATAATGGCCATCACCCTATGTGCTCTAAGAGGTTGATAAAGGTTTCTTGATCAAGAAACCATTATAGATCTTGGTTTAGGAGTCCATACTATATGTATAAAGAATAGTAATGAGAGTAGTCAGTTTTTAGGATGTAATCCTCACATGATATTTGAAGATATTAAGGAATGGAGATTGAAATAACAAAACTTGTTGAATCAAGATTGACTATGATATGATAAGAATTCTATGTATGATGGATATAATTTAATGAATGCTTAGAGAATAAAAATGTTTAGTAGTTTTATTGCATTTTTTTTTAACTTGAATATTATCAAATAATATTATCTAATTTTATATAGGGAACACAAATTGGATTGATAACAAGTCACTTTTAAGGAGACTATTAAGCCTGCTAAATATGGTATACAATCATACAATTTTTACAAGAAACCTTTTAAGTGTTTGAATCCTATTCTCATTAGAGTTTGTGAAGGATTAGAATGGAGAATGTGTGAATTATTAAATTTTATTGATAAAACATACAAGTGGTCAATAATTTGTGAGTTACACTTTGAACATTGTGGTTACTCATTGAAACATAAAGTCCATAAAACCTTGAATTTTGTACACTATCTTAGTTGCTTTGAGTCTTGTAATTTTTTAAAAATAATTTGGAAAGATTTTATATTAGTTTTGGAAGGTTTTTAGAACCTTATTATAGGTTTTAGAGTCCTTTGGAGATATAAAGAGCATGAAACAATGCCTACCCCTATTCTAAATGGCAAAATATAGAGTTAGTTAACTAGAATTTGATGTTTTTCAATAAAGAATGGATTAGATAAGATGTATAGAATATTTATAAAGTTTAATATGATGACTATAAACCTAAAAATGGTGGTTTGGGTCTTTTAAACCTCATATATCAAAAGTTATGAATTTTAAAAGGTTCTTGGCCTTGTAATGGTATACGAAACCCTATAATTAGGGTTTGGAGCATATAATGAGTTTTAAATATCAAAATTTGCCATTTTTTTTAATTATGGACCTATTTAACATGATTTAATTTAATCACTAGGTTTCATGACTGTACGGATCCATTTGTATGGCTTTTTGAGGATTAAGTTGAACTAGGCCTAGAAGAGCCCTGGTTGAAATAGGCCAAAGAAAGAAAGGAGATGTTATATGTGTGAGAATTAAAAAAGAGTTAATTAAGTTGAAGGAAGAAAAATGGTATCCAAAAATTTCGATAGTGTGACTTGGTTCATTGTACATTGCTCAGACTAAGGAGGTTTGTCCATTAGGAGGGATAATTAGGGTGTTAGGTAAGCCTACAGGTATAATTTTTTTCAAAGGAACCTAATCTAAAATTTTGTGTGAATCAATGAAATGGAAAAGGGTACTTAATAAAATATTATTTTTTCCTATATGATATGGATTATATAATAGAACAGTGAATTTGCACTAAAATAGGGTTAGAAGGCTTAGTAAACAAGAAGTTAAATATTGAGTGAAAAGCAAGGTGATGGATGATGGAATTATTTTGAGATGGTTTTAAATAAGGTATTATTATATTTTATGTATTTTTTAACTTTGATAAAATAGTATTTTACATTTTGTTTCATTTGGATAAATAGGCATAGTGTTTGCATAGAAAGATTGGCAAGTTTACAAGCAAGAGTAAGAAGAAATGCAGGTTGATGATAAGAACTCTACATCAGATAGCTTGGAGTATTTTCTAAATATGATTGAGATTTTTTGAGATTTAAAATTAAAAAATAACTTGTCACCCAAATAAAATTCACAAGGTGTTCTCTACTGATAAACATAACTCTTTTGCCAATATGAAGCATCTTTAAATTTCTAGTGAATTAAGGCCATTTATTTATCGTATTCCTATAGTACCTCACGGCTAATAATGGATCTATTTTCTAATATATCCTAACCAAGTAGGTTTGACACTTTTTTCCATACAAATCTTACAAAGGATCCATTTTAAACATGAATGATAAAAGTTGTTATAAGCAAACTCAACTAAATGAAGATAATCCTCTCATTCAGTTTTTTGGTCCACAACATACATTTGCAACATGTCCTCATCCACTTGGTTTGAACATGTATTTTTGGGTGGTATGAGGAGATAAAATTCAAGAGTTCCAAATGTTTTATTCAAGGTCTACCAAAACCTTGATGTGAACAAATTTTCTTGATCATAAATTATTACTTTAGGCATCCTATGCAATGTAACTACATCTTTTACAAAATGTTCTACAAACATAGAGGAATTATCTATTATATTTCCCACAATAAAGTGATCAAATTTCATGGCCTTATCAATTACCATTAAAAAAGGATTGTGTTTGATACTATACTTAGGTAACCCAATAATAAAATTAAGAGATATTACAACCCACTTATCTTTGGGTATATCATGGGGGTATAAAAAACCTCTCAGGTATTAATGTTTAGCTTTGATGCACTAACATTCCAAGCATATTTCCATTAAATTGGTGACATCATGCCTCATCCTAAGCTAAAATTAATTATTTTTCAGCTCATGTGACATCTTTTTGACTCTCAGATAAACATAATGGGGAGCTATATGTGCTTATTTTATCATAAGCTTCCATAAATAACCTATATCAAGTAAAAACAAATTTGTGCCTTAAAAGGCCATTTGTATCAATATAAAAATAATTAAGAACTTTTACTAAAGGCTCATCAACTAGTCCTACACTTATTTCTTGGAGTATTTATCAATAATTTGTTGTTTTGACATAATAGTCCTTAAATTCCCCACAATACAGACATGGCAACAAGGTATGTGTGTTGGTTGAGTACATCAACAACATGATTTTCCTTGCCCTTGATGTAAGATATGTCCATGTAAAAATTATTGATAAATTCTAGCCATCTTCATTGGTGTTCATTCGAATCATCTTGGGATAATACGTATTCTAGGTTATGGTGATCGAAATTCAAATTAAAATGATCCCCCAATAGGAAATGTGTCCATTGCTTCAAAGTGTGCACTATGGAAGCAAGCTCTAAATCATGAGTAGGGTAATTTTTCTTATGATACTTGAGCTTATGTGATGCATAGGCCACCACCTTACCATCTTGAGTCAAGATTCCACCAAAAACCCTCCTAAAAAGCATCAGTCCAAATTTCAAAATAACCATTTGGGTAGGGAATAATTAGAATTGGGGTTATTGTCAACAAATCTTTAAGATTTTATAAATCCTCTTCACATTTATATGTCCATTCAAATGTTTTAACCTTGTACTACAAGGAAGTGATTGGATTGGCTAGGTAGGAAAAATCTTCCACAAAATGATTATAATACCTAGCTAGCCCTATAAAATTGTGCACCTCATGCACATTAGTAAGAACAGGCCATTCTTGAATAGATCAAATTTTAGTTATGTCTATAAAAATACCTTTATTATAGATAACATGGCCTAAATAATGTATTTAATATTGATTAAATGAACTTTTATAAAACTTTACAAATAATTTGTGTTGTCTTAACCTTTACAGAACTAGCCTTACATGTTGATCATGTTCAGTCTCATCCTTTGAATAAATGAGGACATCATAAATAAATATAAGCACAAACTTGTATATAATATCCATTAATATGTTTTTCATTATGTTCATAAATGAATTTGGTGCATTGGTTAAGAAAAATAGAAAAATAGTGAACTCATAATGACCATACTGCGTTTAGAATGTTATTTTACGAATGTATTCATCTTTAATTCTTAGTTGGTGATAGCCTGATCTTAAATAAATTTTGGAAAATAATACTAAATATTTAATTTGATCAATCAAATCATCAATCCTTCACAATGGATATCACTTTTTTATCGTTACCTTGTTAAGCATGTAATAATCAATGCATATCCTTAATGTTTTATTTTTCTTCTTCACAAAGACCACTGGAGCACCCCATGGAGAAACACTTGGCCTAATACACCCATTTTCCAAAATTTATTGAAACTAAACTTTTAACTCTTTAAAATTAGCCACATTCATTCAATATGGGGATTTAGATGTAGGGATATGCCATAAAACAATATCTATTGACAAATCAAATTCACACTTAGGCAAAAGACCAGGTAGTTTTTCAAGAAAATCATACATAAACTCCCTAAAAACTAGAAAATTTTGATAGGGATATTATAGTTCCTCGGGTATCTCTTAAAATTTAACTACATAAATTTTACACCCCTTTTTATAACCCTCTTTAAGTTTAGATCTAAAAGTACCTTCCTAGTGTTTGGCCTTTTGATGCCTTGTATTTCTACTTATTGTCCTAAGTCATCAATGCATTGCATTCTCTTTATAAAATAGTCAAGGGTTGCTTGGTGTTATTGTATCCAATCCATGCCTAATATAATTTCATAATACCTCAAATTCATCAAATATATATTTAATTTATTTCTAAAAATAGGCAAGCTTAACTTGTTACAAGCATTCTTGGATGGCTACTCTCTTACCAGTATCAAACTCAACTTCCCATCCTTTTCTTATCTAAATGGGTTTAATTTCACATTAGTTTGAAATATTTGGTGAAATAAATATATCTATTGCACTAAAATAAATAACTATAGATAAAAATATTCTATTTATTATACCTTTTACTCTGATTGGGGTGGCCTGAAAATCAGCTTTCTTATTATTTACAATTACATATATTTGATGACCAACTAGTTATCCTAGTTTCATATTGAGGTAGTCCTTACAATAGTGTTTATCATCACATTCCCAACAAACAACATTCTTTTTTTGAGCTATAGGTAGAGTGTTTTCCCCTATGGTTGGCCCATGTTGGTTATTCTAATGTTGTTCCTTGTTGTAGGAACTCATTTTTGAAGAGACTTGGGACCTAAAATTTTTGTTTTGCCCTTGAAATTTGTTAAATTTTATATTATTTACCTAAATTTTTTCATTATAGGATAATTTTATAAAATTCTTGGGTAAAGGAGAGAAATGTTTGGTCCTAGACTACTGCCTATTCATTTTAATTTCTTGTCTCACCCTTTGTTGAGGACTTTCCTTCTCCTCTGCCTTATGAGTAGATTTTATGGTAGCTACCAAGGTCCTCACATTTTTCATAATGATATCATGAATTATTACTTCCTTCAGGCCCATGTTGAACTTAGTCACCTTGATTTATTCATCATGCATATAAACCACATGACTAATAAATTGAGAAACTTATTTTCATATTCTATGACAAACATGTTTTCCTATTCTAGAAGCTAGCGATTAGTTATTTTTTTCTCCTTAAAATTAGAAGTGAAGTATATTTTTTCAAACATACCATCAAATTTTGACCAAGAAAGAGTCATAGGCTGATATCCCTATAAGGAATAGAGATGATTCAACCATAATGTAGTAGGTACAACTAGTTAATAGGCTGTCACCCTAGATTTTACATTAGATGACATATTGTGCAGATTGAAGTAATTTTATAGATTTACAAGCCATGCATCAACCACATCTCTATATTCTTCACCTAAAAATCTGGGTGGTGGAATGTTTTTGAGTTCCTTTATGATTGGTTCCACCACAGTTAATGGAATTTCTTGGATCACTTGAGGTTCTGCTTGACCATTCTCTAAGTAAGGCATTCCTTCATGAAGAACACCTTATAGATTATTTAATCTATGTTCTTGATTCTCCATCTTATATTGAAGAATATTCAAGACTATTAGAATCTCGTAAAGGACTTCTACCTACTTATTAATGGGGTTATTCCTGGATGTGTTAGGATTAGGTTCATCATTAATGTTAGCAACATTTTTGAGAGGAGGTGAAGCTCTATTTTGATTTAGAATTCAATCACCCCACCCCCTACATCTTATTCTACCCCTTACTCTTATTGATATATCATTAACTTGATCATTTTCATTATGAAAAATTCCATATTTGGTTCTAACCATCTTCTTGAGAAGGCATAAAACTATGGTTAAGACAAAGTATAGATTTAGGAAACTATCTCCCAAAGTTTCCTTAGAGTAATAACCATGCTCTGATACTAGGTTTTCACAACCCCAACTAATGAATAAAAATTATTATTGGAATTTAGTGAATTAGAATATAAACAAAATTACATGTAGGACCTACTACAAACTTCCAAACATAGTTGCATTTTCTTATTTTTCACTTCCATGTGAAGGTAACCATGAGTAGATTAGGTCACTAGATATTATTATCTAGGGGTAAACATTATTAGAGGGTTCTATAAAGAAGATAATGAAGATACTAAAATGTACAGTTCAAGGTACATCGGTGTGTAGGTCCACACTAATCCACTCAGATATTTATGTATTTAGATGTCTTCCTTATAGGATAATCTAAGGGTATTTAAGCCCAAGTAATCATTTTGTTATCACTAGTGGTCCAATTTATGGTTGGCAAAAAAGGTTAGTTTTTTCATGTTTGGGGAACCAATCCATTAACAAGTAATAACCTCAATTAGGATACATAGAGATAATTAGAATATAAAAGAGTAACTTATCACACAATTTAATGTATAAATCTAAAAATAACAATAAATAATAGTTTAATCACAATGATGAGAAATATAAATAAAATAATCATCATACTAATCTATGCACATACGAGAATTGTTGCATTCTAAAATTAGTAATAAAAATATTACATTACTATTTACAAAATCAATACAATATAAGTTTTTTGGAAAAATTTAATTTCTTTTCAATCCACACAATAGAACCCATGTCTACGTGTTATCCTTATTGGCTACCAGTTCAAGACTAGAACTTAGGAATCATTACACCATGGTCATTTAGATTTAACATATTATTTATAAAACATATTTTCATTTGATTTAGCATCCAAATGAAACATAAGTTATAATGATTCATAAAACCAATTGATATTATCCCATAAGAGGCCATCATATTGAATATTATATAACCAGAAAAAAAATTAAATCACTCATTCAATATTTTCAACCATCCTACAAATCAGTACATAGAGATTTGTCCTCTATTTTCTGCCTGCTTGTCCTTTGGTCATATCTTAATAATTCAAGTTTAGCAAGTTTATTATATTAATGATAATTAAAATAAAGATAGATGCCTCAATAATCATGCTTATATTCTTCCTTACAATATTAAATATTGTTGTTTCCTTTATTTTCATAACTTAATTTAAATTTAAATAACATCCCTTTTGCATATTATCATATATATACTTTACTATAGGTAGGAAGGAATTACCTTTCCACTTACCTTATTGATATCCTTAAGGTACCATTATACCCTCTTCTATAAAAACTGAGTGGTCCACTAATAACTTCAAAAAGTAAAGCCCAATAATAAATCTCCCAATTTAAATGAGCATTCCTTTATTAGAATGGCACAAGGTATAACAATGTCATCATGATAACCTGAGTCATAATATAAAATCTCATTTTATATAATCACCATAATATACAAAACATTTAAGAAAGCATAGATTAACAAATACTAATAACCTTATTTCACTTACAACCACTACAATGTTATTGGAAACATTTACCTTTACTTAACATTTTGATATAATCCCATTATCCATTTAGTCGATTTGTATGCCATTAGAACATAAGTACTCTAAATTATTTAACTTTTATACAAAAAAAAGTAAAAATCTTAATTTATCTCAATATTATTAACCATGTAATGCAATCAAAATAAAATGGTAATTCATGAACTAATGTAATCACAATGATTTTCCACACACTTACGCCATGTTGAAGTTTTATAATTAGAACACCACATTACATAGTCCCTAAACTACATACCAATTGACAAGAATCCAATACAGTCACATAGGTTTAGCTCCACCATTTGATTATAAGTGAATACCATAAGTTCTATAATAGTCACATGACAGTAATAGTAACTTCCAATAGTTAGTTCAAGTTCTAATAATTGACAATCAACCAATTGATCAAATTTCTTTAGAAATACATTCAAGAATAACACCAAGTGTTATTAAAAGCTAATGAGTAAACTATTGTTAATAGTCACTATTTATATTAAACAAACTTGGCTAAAAAAGGAACCCATATAACTACATAAATCTTGTTTTCATGTTCCTCAAAAAAATAGAATTAAGATTTAAACCTAATGCCAATCCAATAAGTGATTAGGTCCACAGTAATACAAGGAACTAAATTAATAAAATTTCTCCATTACTATCCAATACATCCATAATTAAATATTCATAGAAATAACATATATTCAAAAATGGTAAAGGAACTATCCATGTTTAATGTACTAACTAAGCTACTAAACATCTATCACAAACTTCTACACCAATATAATTTAAAAAAAAAACACTAAAATTTATCCATCAAATATACTCACAATATATGTAGACAATAAATGAATATAAAATAGAATGTCTGAGTATGTTCCTACACAAGTTTAGTCATTTCCAATGTGCCCTCAGGACATATATTATAATTTTAACCACATGGAACCATGTAACTAATATCCTTGAAATGTAATAAGAAGTGAAATATTACTTTAATAAAAGCCAATAAGAGATTAATAAACTCTTCACTTTCTCAACCATATTATAATATACAATGAGGATATAAGTGCATTCACATCAACTCAAATATGAAAATATATCACCATTAGAAACCTTAAAATAAACACTCTCAAAAGATAAAATATCCATGCCCAATCCTATAAGCCCAACCATTGGTGCCCCTAACCACCCTAACCATCAATTTGATGGTGGATTTAACACTTAAGATTATATTTGATATCAATGTAAAGCCAAAATAGAACAACAGTCACAATCAAAAGGAGTCAAGATAATAAATCAATCCATAATTATACATTTACTCAAAAAATATTACAAAAAATAGTCCCTATAGTTAAAAAGGGTGAACATGAAATAAAAAACTTGAGCTCATACCAATAACCACTTCCACTAATGTAATTATGTATAGCAATAATTTTACATTGCCTCCTTTAATGAAATCCTAGGCAAGACTTTTAATAATGACTTATAATAAAATAGATTCAAAATTTAATCCAAGCCAATAATTATCATCTCTCCTATAGTTATTCTCATTCCATTAATCAACTTAGTAGCCCAAAATAATTGAGGAGAAATTTAAATCTCAATACTCTCACATTCTAAATAAATTTAGACATATAAATAAAAAATATCATACAGCTAAGCAAATTCCAACAATAATATGATCACCCTATAGTTATTTCACAAAAAAATGTCCATACTTAGATACCCCATAGTATTTTGTATTTAAACATGCTTCAATCCAAAAGAAACCAAAAAGATCAAGCATCATATGGGAAGAATAATTTTACTCCCATTTGGATTCCAATTTAACTTCAATTCTTGATAGGGTTCCTATCAATAACTAAAGGATACGAATACCAATACTTAAAATAAATAACTCGGCACACAAAAAAACCATGCCCATGTTAAAAGTTGTCATTGATGTCATATGTTTGTGCACTATCATTGATTTCAAGAAGGATTAGTAAGGTAAGAGTTATATTTGATGTCATATGACTAAGGTTACTGATTTTAAAGGAAGTGTCAGGTCAAATGTTGGCTCACAAGAAGGTGGCTATGATCATTGGTATGAGGTTAATTATTTTAGCTTGTTAGTGTGATCTTTGAATGATCCAACAGAGTCTCTTATGAAGCATAGTGAGGTATGATGAAATAATTGATTACATGTATGTGGATTTGTTTGAGGTAGTGTAAGTTTCATGTCTTTGGTGAATATCTTTAGAGCTTCATGAGTTTAGAGAGAGAGATTATATTCATGTCTTGTGTGTTTAAGAAGGTTAGTTTGGTCTTGGGTAGTGACCTATATGGTTTAAGGAGACTTGTTCAAAGAATTATGATGGGAGATGTGAATCCTATATTAGATGTTTGGAGGTGAGTATTAATATTTTAAAGGTGTCTTGAAGATCTCAAAGTGGTATGGTGCATAGTAGGTCTGTGTGATGGATTAGTCCTTGAGCATGAATATGGATTATAGAGGCATGATGATGATGATGATGATGATGATGATGATGATGATGATTATATGGATTTTCATGGAATTGAAGTTGTGTAGTACAATTTTAGAGCATGAGAGAAAAATGTAGAGTCAGTCACATGACTCTTAGAGTGAGACAAAAATGTAAGTTCTTCATTGGTGGTCTTCTCATAGACCTTTTATTAAGGCCCTACTTGGTAGAATAATGTATCATGATCAGGTTTGGAGGGTTTTGAGATCATATGATAGGGGATTGAGGTTCCATGACACGAATATGAGGTTTTGATAATAGTAAAAGAGGTTTCTATGTGTGTTCAAGGTCTAAGTGTGGCTTATAGGTATAAGCCTATTATGGAGAGTGATCTAGTGTGGCCTAATGAGGGGTAAATTTTATTTTCCAAGGTGATAGAGCTCATGTGAGAATTTATAAAGGTGTGAGAGGTTGTTTCAAGAGTTCTCATGAAGTTTCAAGTCTTTAGTTGAAGAATAAAGTATGAAAATGATTTTTAAAGGTCTCTCGAGTGCACGCGTGATTATTGAATGGGAAGATGATCTATTGGTTAGAGATGTAAAATGGTCCTAAATTTTTTTACCAAGTATTAGGAGTTTGTTTTAGGGGCATAGCTTTATGAACAAATGTCAAGAATGGAAACTAGTATAAAACCCTCCTAAAACTCTCATAGTGATCCAATATGGAAGATCTTTATGGAAATGACTTAGAATGGATTGGATGACCTATTTTGATGATTGTATCATGTATATGACTCTCCTAGGTACATCCATATGGAATTAATATGTCAGAAAAATGAGTGAAAGCTACCAGAAACCCCTTGTTTCTCAAAACAATGGTATAAAAGTTAAGGTTGACTGAGTCAAAGTTGCATAATGGATGGAGGTTGAATCTTGTTACTTATAATTGATGCCCATGGTTGTTTTTTGGCATGTTATAAACTTCAAATAGACTAAATTATTCATGTAAATTGACCTATCGCTAAAAGTCAAATAGTAAAGACAGTGAGAAAAGCTAGGCTGAAGTGAGAATGAGATTAGGGATGAGTCATGGATACAATTGAATTGATTTGTTTTTAAATACCTATAAAACATTTCCATTTTGGCTATATGTTTTTGATATCAATAAAAATGTTGAAAATGTTGTTCATGAGATGACCTGTCTAGTGAAGATGAGACATTAAAGGTGTAATTTTCAGAGATTGGTCTATATATTCCATATTTTCTATTATATATATATATATATTTGTGTTTTAATTTGGTATAATTATCTCTAAGTGTAATATTAATGAATTAGGAATTATTTAATATTTTTACATGGATGTTGGAATGCATAATCATCATGATTGGTCTTTAAGGCAAAATGATAGCTCTCAGTATGCAAGATGGAGTGAAGAGTGTGAGACTCTATGATAGGATTCAATGTATCTAGTGTACATTTGTATCTCTTTTTCAAGATATATATATATATATATATATATATATATATTGAATCCTATCATAGAGTCTCACACTCTTTACTCCATCTTGCATACTGAGAGATATCATTTTGCCTTAAAGACCAATCATGATGATTATGCATTCCAACATCCATGTAAAAATATTAAATAATTCCTAATTCATTAATATTATACTTAGAGATAATTATAACACATTAAAACACAAATATGTGTGTGTGTGTGTGTGTGTGTGTGTGTGTGTGTAAGGTTGAGATTTAGTATAATAAGTTGAAATGTGAAAGCCAAAATGGCTTGTCTAGCTGTGTAAGGACTTTGAGAGAGAAGGTCAACAAATTAGTCTTTAAGGCCAATAGTTGACACTAGATATTGTGATATATATTGTATTATGTTATATAAGTCACATATGAACTATTAATGTGCATAATAAGTCTATTAAGTGTCCTTATAGGAGTTAAAAACAACATTCATCAAGATTTTATTTTTAGGGTCTCTGGCAATTTTTTGTGTGTTAGTGAGAATGGAGTTCCTGAGTCATTATGACTAATATGGAAATGTAAAACTAATGTGTTTATGTTATAAATATTCCATGTCATATTATTCATGTATATGGAGTGTTGTAAATATATTATGCTAATGGTTGAGATCAAATTGCTAATGACTATGTTCTAAGCAAATTGGCAGTTCTCAGTAAGCTTTGTGATGAGGTGTTCCTAAGTTTTTTGAGATTTAATGATGGAGTATAATGAGATTTATGATTAAATATATGTCATTAAGTTTCCATAAATATTTTTATTTTGATAGGTCTTTGAGTTTCCATACATATGTGTATTGTGACTTTGTTGTATTTCTATAGGTTGTAATAGCTTCATCTTTTCAAACAATGTTTTTGGGGTAATTAGGCCTAATTATGATTTTAAGGTATATGTGAAGGATTTGTGAATTATTGAGAATGAAGGAGGTTAGTTTAGGTTTCTAGATAATTTTTTGAAATTTTTTACTTCATTTTCGATGGCCATCTAGTCCATAGTGGTTCAATTAGTTCTATGGAGAGGATAGACCTAATGCATTAGGTCTTTAGGTAGTCCTAAAAGAAGAAAGAGGTCTATATTATTTTGGCCAACCTAATGCTTATCCTATTTTGATTTATTATTGTGTGTAACATGTACTAATACATGTTTTGGGTCTGAAACTAATGGATTAATGTCTTGGCTGACCAATAAAGTATGTGGGTAAGTGACTTGTATTTATACAAGGCATAATAGGCCTAACTATGTGTGCAGTAGAGAAGACTCCTATGAGAAAATAAGAGGGTAGATTGTGAAGGATAATGAGGTATTAAATACCATAATCATAATTTATATAGACTATTATGAACATATAACTAAGTTTCTTCATGTGGATGTCATGGTTAGTTGACCTAATAATCCTAATAAGAGGCATGATTAAGCAAAGAAGCCTAGAGGCTATTTTGAGAGAGGTAGAAGGTTGAGAAGAGATAAATGAGTTGATTTTATATTTATATACTATAAAATATACATAAAATATATGTTCCTAATTTATGAAAATGAGTATAATTTAGATAAGAGAAGATAAAGAGCTGAAGAAGAGGTCACCATCTATTGATTGAGCAACAAGGTGTCTTGAGGTGATCAAGTTAGTCTTGGCTAAGTTAGTGATTTGTTAAGAAGGAGTGAGATATGTCTTACAATTTTGTGGTTGAATAAGTTTTATTGAATTGGTTGAGTTATTTTTGATTCACTTAGGGGGTTGGTTCCTCCTTGAAATTTGATGCTTACCAAAGGACTAGTTAAGTTGGTGCTTGACTAGTGAAGGGTTGGTGCTCCTTGTGTGGTTGGCTCCTCACTAAATCTTGAATCATTGCTTATAATATTTTAATATAAGATATATTTTAGTGGGTTTTATCCACCATGAGTTTTTCTCACATATCTCTTGTGTTAATGTGTTGATATCTTGCTTAATATTTATGCAATTTCTTCTCTATGCATCGCTTGATCATTATATTGGTTTGAAAGGTTAAATGAAATTTAATGATTGTTTTGAGGGCACTGATTCATCCCCCCTAGTGTATATGATTCCAACATATTATATAATTTATTTAAACCACAATCTCACAAAGATTCTTGAAACTAAGCCAAACATAAGAAGAAAGAATAGAATCAAAAATGGCAAGTTATCACTTAAACCCAAAAGGCATAACAACTTGTATGGCCATGCACTAATCTAAAATTAACTATAATTTTAATGTATTTTCACCATTAAGTCTTATGAATTCATGGTGAACCTGTAAAGGTTGAGTCTCATGAGGGTTTTATCCCTTCATTTAACTAAACATAAAACTGATAAGTCATAACGAAAAACTAACAATGCACCTCTTAGTTGGAACTAATGTCATTCCTCTAGAGAATTAATATGGTGAGTGTTTCCTTTATTTTCCTAACTACAACCCAAAAAACCAATAAATTTTCATTCTCTCCACATACCCATTATCTCTTTTCTACCATTAATGGCTTACATGATGAAAATTTCCATTTCTCACTCCTCTACCATCATTTTTTCCCTAGGGTTATTACCCAAAACATAACCAGTGCAAGAAAAATCTCAAATCTTCACCAACCCATTCTACCACACTCGATAGTCAATTTGAGTGGAAAAAACAAAATAAAACCAATGATCACAACCACTCTATTCTCATCAACCAAAATTCCTAATAATGTAAAGGGGTAAGTCAAAATGGCCCCACAAATCTTATAATCATCATGAACACTTCGAAAACCTAATGAAATGACATGCATTCCCATCAATGTCAACACTTTAGTGAATAACATAATTTCCCCAATGTTCCAAAATAAAATTAAACTATCAATATATCATCAGCCCACATAATCAAAATTTGAGAATTCCAACATAATAAACCAATAAAATGACATCAAAAATTGCAATAGGTATATCCTTAACAAGCATGCAACACCCAAAAATGAAAATAATCAACATATAAGAGACTAGGACAACAATCACCAGTCAATCATGACCAATGTAGGAAAAATTCAAGAATAATAGAATAATAATATTTGGAACTTCAAATGTCTTGGCAAAATGAAGCTAAAAATTTGATAAATAGGACTGAAATAAAAATAGGAAAGGTATCAATGGCTCAAATCTCATTCTCATTTCTCTAACTGTTAGTATTAATCTACTTCTTAATACTCTTTTTCATGACACCCAAATTACTGAATTCCTCCACCAAGCCTATATCATACAACCTATTCCTATGGTAATGACAATTGACATCAATAGTATTTGAACATTATATAATGTAAATAACATAATCTAGACTATACAAAGAAATAAAATTATATAATACATCAATATATTCATCTACTTAGGAATCAATCAATAATATAACAGTAAGGTGAACTCAAACATAGTTTTAAGATTATAAGCACATTTAAAACTCGTAGTCTAATATCATCTAGATCAAGAAAGCTATGTTGTATAAAGTCATAATCACAATATCAAAGGGTCAAGTCATGAAAAAATGAAGAATCATATGTTAGTCCCTCAAGCATTAGTACAAAACATTTAAAAATAAAACCCAATAATTGCACAACATGTTAATAGTTTAGCTTTATCACATCATTAGGCAAAACACATATGTGAAAGTATGTTATTTAATATATACACATCATTTTAGCAGGTATGTATTATTCAATGTTTTAATACATCTATGAATGTAAGTTTTGGAAATTGAAAAGGGAAATAAATCATAAATATGAATACACTACCTCCTTTTGATCTTCATTTTTTAATTTTAAATCTCTATTTTATAGGATTTTATCATACTTCCTTTCTCTACACTCTTTGATATCATATTTTTTCATTTCCTTCTCAATTTTTTTTTCACTTAAATCATAAAAAATATTATTTCCTTATCCCTTATATAATAGTCTAATCATCCTCCCAATTTGTACATTATGTTATGTTTTTAAATTGTATCAACATTTACTTGTCTATTTTGAACAAACATTTTAATTATTTCAAGCAATAGACACAAATATTTTCCTATATACTTTCACCCACATTTTATTTATAAATGAAGTAAATTTGATGCTCAAAAAAACTGTGGAGGCTAATCATGCACAAGTTCCACAATTTATCTCCCCCAATCTATCCACACAAACCATATTGGTAAAAATAGAGCTAATAGCTTGATCCTTACTTAGTTCTATATTCCATAGATGGTTGTTGAAAAGAACATACAAGATGAATAAGTAAAATTTATCATGATAATAATAATAGATGATTGTCTACAATTAATTAATAATCTAATAATGATTTAAACAAAGAAATTACATGAGAGTTGGAAGCGACACTTGTACACTCTATTTATTTTATTTAAATGGAGGTCTTCATTATCCCCTTTATCTTATCTCCTTACAATAAAAATTACATTAATTACCTGAATAAATAGATAATAAGCAAGAATTAACAATATTTAATTGGAAATAAAATTACATCCAAATTTGTCTCCTCAATAGACACTTTTATTTTTCTCCATGGATGGGATATCCTTAATTTCTTGATTACCTCCTAAAATCAAATCAGCTTGAAGAACATAAACAAAAAAAAATGGGAGAAATAAATTAAAGAAGAACATCATAAAATAAAATTAATGATGTTGATAAATAAATTGTGCAATGATTTTTCATTTCTTGGGAGTCTTATTTCTTCCTTAGTCAAGGAGACTTCCTATATTATTTATTTCCTTTATTAGATAAAACTGGACATTTATTTCCTAATAACCTATTTATCTCCTTCCTCACACCTAAAATGAATCAAAGGATAGAATCCTTTATTAACTATTACATTCCACATACATTTTTCATTTCATACTCTCATCACCCATACAAACATATTGAATATACTAAAAACTACACATAATAATACTAAAACCAGTGTTTTAATAATAATATGTTTTAGTCATGACATAGACCAATACAAACCAAATTTTAGAGAAACCCCAAATGTATGTATTATCACATTAAAATAAATATTACAAATCATATTCAAACTCAATCCAAACCATAATATCATAAATGTATCCTACCAAAATGCTATTAAAATATTTCTTTCTTCCATACAACTAAAAATGAATGTGTTGATGTGGATTTTATACACACCCCTAGAGTTTATTATGAGGTTTCCTCTAACATATTAGGATCATTGAATATAATTAGTTCAAGGCATGAATTGTAAGGTATTCAATTTTATAACAACCTATTCGTGAAATAGTGGATGAGCAACACAAAATATTTACCACAGGTGAATTAGCTATGGGTGAACCTAGATCTACTTAGAGTGGGTGTAAGGATGATGATTCTAACTAAGGTGGTAAGGACTATAAAATAAAATACAAAAAGAGGGAAAATTAAGGCAAAAAAGATTAAGGTCTATGGAAAATCCAATGATAAAGCCTTTCAAGACTAGTATTTGAGCTTAAGTAGGACATGGTATCTATACCAATACCTATTGCAAGTTGATCTAACACAAAAATAATAAAATAAAAATAAAAATTCAAAGGGAATGAGAACACAATATACTCAAACATGCATAAATCAAAGGTTGACTAATTTCCAGATTATTGTTTCACATCTACAAGAGGATTATGATAAGCATGCAAAATGTTTCCAAATTAGATATAAATAAAAAAAAAAAGACTGTATTCAAAATAGATACCTCATCATAAATTTTAAGCACTAATATACTAGAATGATTGAATGTACAAATTAATCCATAGAATTGGAGAAGAATAAATATTTGCACATCAATACCATGTTAAGCAAAACTTCTTTGAATTTACTATTAATCTTAATAGCCTAAATTCTCATCTGTGACCTGAAGATTACATGTATATATAATCTTATGATGGGTAAGGCTTCATCTCTTCAAGATTCACCTAATTTTAAAAGTCTAAAAATAGAACCTTTATTTCAAAATTCATAAAAGGATGCATGTTATAATGATAATAGTCAAAATAAACTTTATAGCCAAAAAATAAATTATGCATGTACAATAATAGATGGAGAACCAAAGTAAAAATTTGATAAGAATCATAAAAATACTTAATTATTACAAAATTATAGTATCGATGCCATGTTACTTGAATTATCTCATGAAGACATAGTAGTTGTAAACTATGGTGTAGACTAAGAGTTCTCTGAGTTGGGGCACTAATTGCTAGTATTATGTGTTTTAGACCCAGAAGCTTCCTCCTTCACATTAAATGCTTTACCTAATGCATATGAAGTATAAAAATATTTATTAATGACCTCAAAATTTAATAGTGTGGGCTTCAAAATATTGATAACTTTAGCCATTAATCTATCGTGTTCAAACTCTAAACTTTTAAACTTAATTGCTAAGGCTTCAACTCTTATGACCATATCTTTAGAAAAAATTACCAACTATATTACCTCTTTGTTGGTCTTATCTACCACAACTTCCACTTATTGTTTAAATTCTTTTGAAGTTAAGTGGAGAAGGTTGTCAAAATTGGGTCAATTCACCAACTCTCATGTTTGGGTGATTACCCTAGTTACCTACATATCGGCTAAAATTTGTAATGCTTCAGCTTCATGATTTACAAAAATACCTAGCAACTTATTTATTGATCTATAATAGTTTAAGGAAACACAATTTTTGGTAATCACATAACTAAGGCACCAAGAAGCATCTATGTTTGTCATCAAGTTTAGCTGATCACATGCACTTATTCTAGATCATTTTAAGTACTAGGAAGTTCAACCTCATTTCTTTGTCTTTCATCCTATTCTATAAGGTGATGATGTGAATATTTTTTCTTCTTGAATTTATGAATCCTTTTATATCCTTATTTTTTAAATCTCAATCTATCTCTGCATACTTTGTCTAATTAACTCTCTAGTCTTGTATTAAAGTATATAATCTAAATATCCCTTGACATTTCTTCAATGGGGGCCTTTATCTGATCCTCAATATTCTCACTAAGCATTCTTGCTATTTATCTTCATATAGACTAAGGGTTTAGTCAACTAGACAAATCTTCAAGGCTTTAAAACCCCAATTTATCCTTAGAACTCCATGAACTTATTCATACATCATGTATGGTCTTTCTTGATTAAAAAAACCTATATCAACATAGCTTAATGATATACTTGTTTACTAATTCCTTCAATACATCAATTTCTCAAACAAAATTAGTTCTCCTTATATCCCTCAAAACTTAGAAAACTCATTATTTATAATAGTCTACAAGGTTTCTTGACAAATTGATACTTGTTTCAAGCACCCATTAATCCCTTTCAACTTCATGAAAAAATTCCTTTTCTAATACTTAGTGTAGACGAACTTACCAAACACCTATTCTATCTTTTAGTTCTCTTTAAGGCCTAATTCAAGGCCACATAATCTTTTTTTTACCATTCCATATTTAAACACTCCAAAACCTCTAGAATCACTTATTACACATGAAATTATACTAGACTACAAAATGTCATCAAATTTCAAAGGTTGGAACAAAAGATATACATATTTCAATATTGAAACCCTAAGTTGGTTCTTATTAAGCCTATGCAATGATGAGAGGGGTAAAAATGATATTAAGAGAGTTTTATACAACTTCAAGACCTAAAACTAGCTAGTAAAGTTATGTTTTACCTTATCACACCTTTTCCAATTACTGTAAATCTAAAATTCCATTTTAATTGACCACAACAAATAAAAACATAAAGTTATATGCATAGATAAGGGACTGTATAGGCCAAGGGATCCAAAAAATGAATTTATTTATATTTTAGGTAACTTATAAAGCTTAAAACACATTTAATTATTTTACCCCATCCTAATTAAGCTTTCCACATAGTTTTTTCATTGAACAATCACTAAATACTCATAAAAGGTATAAACATAGAGTTTAGACTCTAACTCTAGGATGATGTAATACTAAATGTGTCTACTCACAATATTACATGGATTTGTGCCTCAAAAATATGATTATGACCATGTACACTCTCTTCGCTATATTTATGTTTTAAATCATTTCTTGAACCATCACTAAAACATCCTTCCTTTTTCTTGTTATTCTTTGATTGTGATGTACACACACATAATTATGAGGAACTAAATTCTCTCTTCCAAATATAGTAGGATGATACCATTAAATATACATTAATAATCAATCAATAAATTATAACTCTTAACAAAATCTCAATGATAGTCAAAACACTCTCTAAAGCTTTTCTTTATTCAAAAACCAAAAACATATATACATAATTTATGGGCATAGGCAGAGCTCATCCTCTTCATTATCTTATCTTGTTTTTGTTGAAAATCACTCCCTATCTCATTTTGTAAATTTATCCTAACTCTTTCTTATCCTCCTCGAACTAACTCTACATAAAAAAATTAATCTTTTGCATATATAAAACCAACAAGAAACTCTCCTACAAGAATGGTCCCATGTTGCATAACAGTTACATTTTTTTGTTTTTTTTTTTCCATGTTTCTTGATTTGTATGACCTATATATTAATTTTACATATAAATTAATTAAAAACATATTTTAATTACCTATATGACCTTTTAAAAACATTTTCTAGTATTTTCAATTCACACTATACTCCAATTTCCATTCTACACCTAGGTTTAGGATTCAAATTTCTACTTTCTGAGGGAAAATTCCAAATGATTAAAAACATACCATCCCATTAATATAGACTATAATTCAATATATTAGACCCTATAGTATTTACATCAACACTATCCATCACTTTTGTTTTGCATAAGACTCCAATCACCACTCTAAACCTAGTTATGAATTTCAAATTTTCAAATTTAGTGTTTTGGTGGGAAAAGATCTACAAGCCAAAATGCATCATTACAAACACTTTTGTGAATTCAAAAATTATCCTAAGGACTAAAAAAATACCTCAAAAACATTATAAATTCAAAAATAATCATGATTAATATCCTATCCATATCATTCCTTGATGCTCGTGCATCATATTCCCAAGGTGGGGAAGATTTGAACTCCAATTCAAAGATAACTTGTATTGTTTCTTTCTCATTTTATAATTTATCTTATTATATTACTTGAATTTCTTACATATGATATTCATTTTATTTTTGGTATCTTTCTCATTACCCTTCTTCTTATCTTCATTCATGTTCTCCATACTAGAGTGACCCTTCCCCATTTTTAGCTCACTACTTACAGATGAATCAAAGAATTGAGGGAATGAGAAAAGGTTTTGGTATTAGTTTAGGGACATATAACTGAGTTGGCATTCAATGGGTTAAGTAGTTTTTATGCGTATTAGCATAATAGTCATAAGATTCCTTAATAACCCCTTATGTACATGAGTAATCATCCTAAGGGTGGCCTTATGGAGCATGAAAACATCTCTCTCTCTCTCTCTCTCTCTCTCTCTCTATCTCTCTCTCTCTCTCTCTCTCTCTCTCTCTCTCTCTCTCTCTCTCTCATCTCTCTCTCTCTCTCTCTCTCTCTCTCTCTCTCTCTCTCTCTCTCTCTCTCTCTCTCTCTCTCTCTCTCTCTCTCTCTCTCTCTCTCTCTCTCTCTCTCTCATTACCCTTCTTCTTATCTTCATTCATGTTCTCCATAATGAGACCCTCTTCACAACTTCATTTTCATGTTTCTAACTTGGAAACTCTTTTATTTTCAATCCTCTATAGGCTATTCTCTATTTTTTATTCCCCTTTTATGCTAATGTAACTATTATTTGCTTCCCCATGAGTAGCCATATATGCCACTTGACCCTCTTTCTCACACCCCAACCAAACCATTGGATTTCTTATTTCTACATGAGATCCACTATGAGCTCTATATTATCAAAGATTTGTATCAACTCATATATTATACTATCTATCTCATTTTATTCATTCATATCTCTTCTCTTTGTGTCTTCTTTAACCTTTACCTATTTATAATTTCCTTCTTCAACCTTTCCCTACATCTTTTTTCTCATTTCCATCTTCATTTCACTTTCTTTTATTTTATTGGGTCTCACTAGGGTCACTACCTTATCAATTTACTTAGGTGCCATACTTGGGTCACCACTCTTCTCTCTCTTGACAAGCCTCAATAGGTTATACCTATAGTGTTTTCATATCATAAGGCTTCTTAACAACTGTATACTTTATATTTATCTTTTAGGTCTCACTTGGACCTATATCTCTTGATAAGTTAGCTTACTTGCCTCTCTTTATTAGACTTAGGACTCTCTTACTCTTTATTATTTTGCCTAAGACTCTTCTTTTTCACTAACTTATTTCCTTTTTTGATCCCAATGGGTCATAGTTGCACTTTTAATTCATCTCACAAGTATTCTTCACAATTTAAACTTTTAATAGATAACATTAACATAATAAAAACAACTTATCAAAATAAATGTACCTTATTTTTTAATTTTTACTTGAAGATTGGTTCATATTCTTTCCCATCAAAACATTGCTTGCTCTGATACCAATATGATGTAAAATGTTTTGATTATTCAACTTTTGACTCCTTTTACGTCATTTAATTGAATCTCAATCCATCTCTGCATACTTTATCTAATTAAATCATCTAGTCTTGTATTGAATTATATAATCTGAATATCCCTTGACACTTCTTCAATTAGGGGCTTTCTCTGATCCCTAATATTCTCACTAAGCATTCTTGTTATTTATCTTCATAAAGACCAAGGGTTTAGTCAACTGGACAACTCTTCAAGGCTCTAAAACCCCAATTTCTCCTTGAAAATCCATGAACTTATTCATGCATCATGCATTGTCTTTTTTGGTCAAATTTGTTTGTATCAACTCGCCTTAATGCTCTACTTGTTCACTAGTTCCTTGAATACATTAGTTGCTCACATAAAATTAATTCTCCTTTTAGCCCTCAAAAATCATAAACTTACTTAGTCATAATAGTCTACAAGATTTATTGACAAAATTAGACTTATTTCAAGTACCCATGAATCCCTTTCAACTTCTATAAAAAATTCCTTTTTTGATGCTTAGTGTAGACCAACTTACCAAACACCTATTCTATATTTTAGGTCTCTTTAAGGCGTAGTTCAAGGCCATAATAAGGTTTACATACCATTGCATACTTAACCACTCCAAAACCTCTTGAATAAATTTCATGAAACTATATTATACTACAAAATTTCATCAAATTTCAAGGGTTGAACAAAATATATAAACATTTCAATTTTGAAACCCTAAGTTGGTTCTTATTAAGCATGTATAAGGCTAAGAGGGTTCAAAATGAGATTAAGAGAGTATATAAGTTCAATACCTCAAACCACTTAGTAAATTTATATTTTACCTTCTCACACCTTATTCAATTAATATAAACCCAACATTCCCTTTTAATTGACCACAACAAATAAAAACATAAAGTTTTATGCATGGATAAGGGATTGTACAGGCTGAGCAATCCAAAAATGATTTTATTTATATTTAATAAAACTTATAAAAATTAAAAGACCTATAATGAGTTTGACCCAACCTAATTAACCTTTCCCCATAGTTTTTTGCATTGATCAATCATTAAATGCTCATAAAAGGTGAAAATATAGAGTTTAGACTCTAACTCTAGGACTATGTAACAGTAAATGTGGCTTCTCACAATATTATATGGATTTGTTCCTAAAAAATATAGTTATTACCATGCAAAATATCTTCACTATATTTATGTTTCAAACCATTTCTTGAACCATCACTAAATCATCAGTACTTCCTTTTTTGTTATTCTTTGAATGTGACACACACACACATAATTCTGAGGAACTAAATTCTCTTTTGCACCTATAAATAGGATGATATTTTTAAATATACATTAATAATTAATAAATAAATAATAAATCTTACCAAAGTCTCATTAATGGTCAAAAAACTCTTTGAATCTTTTCTTTATTCATAAACCAAAACAAATACACATAATTTCAGAGCATAGGTAGAGTTCCTCCTCTTCATGATCTTCTTTTTTTTATTGAAAATATCTCCCTATCTCCTTATTTACCTTTCCATTCACTCTCTTTTATCCTCATAAAACTAAATCTATATGCATTTTTTATTTTTTATCATTTACAAAACCATCAAGAAACTCTCTTACAAGAATGGTCCCATGTTGCATAACAATTATCTTTTTCTATTTTTTTGCATGTTTCTTGATTTACATGACCTATATGTGACCTGGATGTAGAAATGCCTTCCAAACACCTTTTAATGACCTTCAATACCTTTTACAAACATTTATAGTATGTTAACTTCACACTAGACTCAAATTGTCATTCTACACCCAGGTCTAGGATTCAAAATTTCAAATTTAAAACTATAGGGAAAGGTTAATTAGGTTGTGTCAGACTCATTACATGTGAAAACATAGCTTTTAGACTCTAACTCTATGATTGTGTAATAGTAAATGTAGATTCACATAATATTACATGGATTTGTTCCTAGAATAGATCATTATGACCATGTATACTCTCTTCACTATATTTATGTTTCAAATCATTTCTTGAACCATCACTAAAACATCCTTACTTCCTTTTTTTGTTATTATTTAACTATGACATACACACATAGGATTTTGAAGAACTAAATTATCTCTTCCACCTATAAGAGGATGATACCATTAAATATAAATTAATAATCAATTAAAACAAATCTTACCAAAGTCTCAATGATATTCAAAACACTCTCTAAATCTTTTCTTTATTTAAAAACCAAAACACATACACAAAATTTTTGAGCACAGGCAGAGTTCCTCCTCTTCATGATATTCTATTTTTTCCCCTAAAATTGTCTACCTATCTCCTTCTATACCTTTCTCCTTACTCTCTCTTATCCTCCTACAACTAACTCCACATACATTTTTTAGTCTTTATCATATATAAAACCATCAAGAAACTCTCCTACAAGAATGGTCCCACATTACATAATAGTCACCTTTTTTTATTTTGCATGTTTCTTGATTTTCATGACCTCTATATGAATTGGATGCATAAATTCATTCCAAAAAACTTTTAATTACCTATAGGACATTTTACAAACATTCTCTAGTTAGTTCACTGCACACTAGACTCAAATTTCCATTCTACACCTAGGTTTAGGATTCCAATTTTCAAATTTCTACTTTTGGAGTGAAAACTCCAAATGCTTAAAAACATACCATCCCATGACTACTTAAGAATATAATGAATCATATTTGAAACTAAATGATATAAATAAACATTATCCATCACTTAATTTTTTCACAATATTTGAATCACCACTCTAAACCTAGTTATGAATTTCAAATTTTCAAATTTAGTGTTTTGGCAAGAAATTCTCTACAAGCCAAAATGCATCATTACAAACACTTTTATGACTTAAAACATTATACTAAGGAATAAAATAGAATTAAAACACATTATAAATTTTAAACTTATAGTTATTCATATCATATCCATATCATTCCTTTATGCTCCTGCATCAAGTGACCATCTCTATTATGTGGGCCTAACTGGCTGCCCTTGATATTCTAATGTTAAGCAAGATGTTTTATAGCTTTGAAGCTACACTTTGTACCTCAAATATTACTTCCTGAGTATCCTATGTGTTATTCATTTGTTACCATATATTCAAGGCCTTTTTAGTGCTTTGGTGTATTTCTTTAAGTAGTGACCCAGTATAATCAACAAGAGTATTAGAATCCTCAATGTACTCCATAGGGTCATTGGGGTTCCTCTTGGGGTATTTTTTCCAATGGAAATAAATTTTACCTCTAATCAAGTTATTTATCTTCCTATTTTTATATTTATTATTTTCCTCTTCCTCACTCTTTTTATGGTCACACTCTCTTTGTCAAACCTTGTAGAAATTATGGGAAACTTGATCATAACTAGATTTTGTCTTTCATCCTACACATTATGCATCTCCCTTACCCATTTAGGAACTATCAATTCATTTATTTATTCTCCTTTGGTAAGTTTTGAATATGGAGAGGGATGAGAGTTCATAATAAGGGAAGTATTTATTATAATAGATATGTCTGGCATTAAAGCACTAATTTGTATGGGCACTCATGGAAGCTTTTGGCCCACCACTTGCCATGAAGAGGCTTCATTTATTAGTGTCACATCAACCAAGAATTTGGTTAACCTAGGTGTTATTTACACATTCATAGTAATTTTTGACAAATCTTGTGGCTGGGGCATGTGAAGATATAGTTAGGCTACCTTCCTTCTTAGGGCTAGTGGCTTATTGAAAAGGGACACTCTAATCAAATTCTCAAAATGGACCATTTTGGGAGTCCTTATTAAAATAATGTCAGAATATGTACTGGTAATAATGGAAGTGGAGGATGTAACAATAGGCATTATTAGAGGAAAAATTAAAATTGGAAATTGCATATTAGGTAGTAAATAAATTATGGAATAAACTACCTCAGAGATATTTATATTTATTCTTAGGTAATCTCGACCAAACTGTCTCCTTCTTATTATGTTCCTAGACTCAAAGATTTTGCTTTCTCCAACTCAGCTTTTTCATCATTTGACTGTGCTTTCCCTATATTTAGGTCTTATTATTTTAATTTATAGTCAACTAGATATATTAATTTCTCTAGTTCCTTCTCTTCTTCTAACTCCATAGCATCTTTTGTATCCTTCTCTTCTTCATCAAAAATTTATTCAATAACATGGAGACCAAGAGATGGTTTCTCTTCCAACTTTATAACTAGGGAAGGATCAAGGGAATCCTTGGGAATTATATGGTATGTGAAGATAGGTAGAGTGGAGGGTGGTTGATATGGTGCATGATTTGTGAGAAAAACTATGGTAGGAGGTGGAGAGGTATGTGATGAATTGGAGGTTGTGGAGACACAAGGGTTCCCTAAGGAGACCTAGGATATTTAGGAGAGCCAGGGGAGTTGGAATTGAAGTAAAATAATATTTTAAGAACTTTGGTAGACTTACTTATGTAACGTGGTAAGAGGATGCAAAGGAGACATCATAAGGATTCTCTTCTTTTGACTAGTTTCTAACTTATCCATAGTTGTAACTATTCCTAAGACTTGTTCACATGAGTTTGTTGAAGGAAAATGAGGACAAGGAAGTCCTCTTAAAATTTATTTTCTTAGCTGGGAATTCAACTCCCTCTGACTTTGAAACTGATCCCTCTTTCTTTTATGGATTTTGCTTTTGGAGATGAAGGCTAGTTTGGTTGCTTAGATCCTTTAGATGGAAATAGAGGCCATTGTTAACTCCATACATTTTGAACTTCCTCCTCTATGTCCTATGTATTGTATTGAAGAGCTTGTGGAAATGTCATTTATATCTTCTTATCTTTCATCCTTATACATACCTAGGAGTCATCTGAGGCATTCAATGAAACCTGGTCATGGTCATAAGTTTATTGACCATAAGAAACATGAGCTTTCTTTTTCTCTATGATGGTATTCAAATAGCCTCTTATCCTTTGCATAGGGTCCCATTCCCTTAATGGTGTTAGCTAAAAATTATAGGTTATCTTGGGCTTACTAGTAGCTATAAAATGTGACCTAGTCATATACTACCCAATGTTGTAGGGTGTTTTGAATTAAAAGGCCAAGTGTTTATAATTGAGTTCTTCATCAATATTATTAAAAACTTGATAAACTATCTCTTGTTTTGAAATGGTGATTAGGAACGTGGTGAGGTATCAATAAAGTGTTAATCCTACTACCCTCTACTCAAATGATAGTCTCATCTAGGTAAAACCATTAATCACCCATCTTGGTGAGTGTCCTTGTTATGTTCTTAGATAGTTTGGTCATTGTTGTTGCCTTCATATTTTGGTATATATGAGGGTATATGTCATTGATTATTATATTAATGTCATTTATGTAATTATGAATAAACATTAAGGATAAATATTCTCTAACCCTATTTCAAAAATATTCTATGGATGGATGTCATTCCTAACCATAGGGATTGTATACTGTGGATACGACCACATCCAATAGATAAGACATCATGTAAAATTTTCCGTCTTCAATTATCCTATTAGGGTAGAGAATTTTTTATTTCAATATTGTACTTATAATCTTTACCAAGGCTACCAATTTGTCAGTGGTCAATAGTATGTTCAGTAATGGTACCCATTCGACCTAGATATATGCAATGATTGAAAATCCATATAATCTATTCAATAGTGCCATTGTAATGGAAACTATTTGTCTGTACTTGATAATACAATTGGTGGAAATTCCCCGCTTGAGATTTAATATTTGTCCCTTTGTTAGCCATTGCTTCAATTTCCCATCCACGATATTGTGCTTAAGCCACACATTGGCTGAGATCTGATTGTCTATAATTTCTAGGAGAGTAATCCTAGTGTACCTTTAAAATAACCTCCCTAATATGTAGGTAAAGGTAATATATACCTTCCTCACATGTAAAATATCACCTATAGTCATCTGATTTATGAATATAACCTTTAAGAGGTCAATGCATGGCATTATTTCTAGTTTGATTGCATCCTGATGGAGGCCCTATTATTGGATTGGGAGTAAGTCATCTATGTAATATATTTTAAAGGGGAGTTTTTATCCTCTATAGAGTAGGATTGAATTGAATTGACCTCCTCCTAGAGTGATGAGTAGTGAGGAAACTTGAAATTCAAATCAATCTTTCCAAATACAGTATCCCTATATTATGTTGATACCACAAATGAGAATGGGGATGGGACTAATGTCTTACCTTGTTTTTATGTCAAAGCCATTACTATCATGTACTCACTATAACTCATATAGATTTCAAGATTATTTCATTTGATGTTTTGTGAATGGAGAAAACTAAGGTTCATTGGATGCTTAGGAAGTTTAAGAAGCAATTACTTAATGTTCATAGCAATAGTAAGGTGAATCCAATGTTCACAAATTTCATATATAACATTTATAATATTTTGTATTAATTGTATTTATGTGCCTTGAATGCCGATAATGAACTTTCATCTTTAATGCATGTTTTGATTTGAATATGCTAGTCAACTTTGGCAGGTTCCCCTTATTTTCCAAATGGTGGTATTTTGTTAATTATTCATGTCTAGTCATCACTTTGAGATAGTTTTCAGCCATGCATTAACTTGCTTATTTTCCTGATGTTGAACCCTTTTTTATTATGTTTTGGCCTTACTTTCACCAGATAATGCCATGTGTCATGATCTTGTTATCCTGGCCCTTTAGATTTATTCTCTATATTTGGGAGGTCTTGTATCTATGAGTTAATGTAATGGAGCCACATGGCATGATCTCATAACACTATAAGTACATAAGCTTAGGGCATTACATAGGTATTCCTTCTAGTGAAAATATTTTTGTGCTCATAGGTCAAAATGATTGAGACATGTGGAGTGATCATGGAACACCAAAAATTTAGGAACTTAGAGCATTAAATTGGATACCAAAATATTTTTTAGCTTCTTGACTACATGGATTAATGAAAAAATGCCATGTTTCATCCACTCAAAATCTAGGGAACTCAGGACATTATACTTCAAACCAAAGAACCATTTTAACTTCCTATAATGGTGCATTAACATTATTGAGACATTTGGCATGATATTGATAACTCCAAGACTTAGAAACTCATAAGCTAAGAGGCTTGAAGGAAGACACAACTATTACATTTTATTGATGAATAAGTGAAGTTCCCATAGTTATAAATTAGCATGGATATTCCATGTGGACTATTTTTAGAGCTCGAGAGACTTAGGGAGCTCAAAATGCTTAATTTTTTATAATCATCCAAAATTCCAAATGATGTGAGAGTGACACGTGTCACAACTATGTGTAATATTTATTATGGGGCTGACTAGAGGAAATTGATGGCCTTCATCTATTAATCATGTGATTAACATAAACATACTAGGATAAGACAAATAAGATCTATTAGTCTAAAAATAACATTGAATTAAAAATGATAGATAATCCAAGGTTTGAGATGACAAAAAAACTAGTTTAAGCTTAGATTGTTACAAATTTTACTTGGGAAATGTTGTATTTTGCATAAATAACCCTTATGATAAATGTGTGATACTGCAGCCATAAATTTTTAGTTTAATAGTTCCATAGGTATGAGTTTTTCAATAATGGTTCCCTATTTTTTAAATTTTGAAAATGGGTGTGTGTTTATTAGGTCAAAAAAAAGGTTTATGCATGCTTCTATGACCTAGGTAGTAAACTAGAAGTATAATTCTAATTTAACAATTTTGGGAATATTGGATTTTTATCCCTAATTTAGTTAAAGGGTCTAAGTAGTAAAACCAATAAATAATATGCAATAATTAAACCACTGATTTGTGAAATTAGATTACAATTAGATATTTTCTAAAAATAGTAGTGAAAGAGAGAGAATTAAATTTATCTTATTCTAGACTATTCTAACTAAGATAGGGTCTATAAATTTGCATGCAATAAGATCATAGACTTCATTTTTTGATTGGACAAGAGCATCAGAACTAGACACCCTAGGCTCTAGTGTTGTAGTCCTTCTCTGATGCTATTGTCCTCAAGATCTAAGCTTTATGGGTTTTTTTTGCCTTCTTAGTGTGAGCCTATGTATTGAATTTTAGATCTTCGCTATCAATAGAGCTCCTTATAGAGCTGATTACTCATGTGCTTATCTTTTTTATGAAATTGAATGAACTTGGGCAAATGGGGAAAAGGGTTTAGTGTGTGTACGATGCATTGGACGTGCTTCACATCCCATGTGTAGGCACACTACCTACAAACCAATACTCTGAGGATGGATCAATCCATATGTAGTTCTCATTTTAGGAGTGCTTGGTGCAATAGTGAATGAAATTCTAAAACTATGTATGCTTGAGATGGCTAGGGATTAGCATAAAGACTTGATTTAGCTTGAAAGTGTATAGGCTAGCTATATGCAGAGAATATGGAAGATTGCTTGAGTGGTCTTACTTATATTTTTGCTTACTTGAATTATATTTTCCAACCCTTTCCAAATGATATTTGGATGGGCTTATATATGGATTTATTGGTCACGGGTTACATGGAACCAGACTAGGCTGACATAATGAGAGAAATCAAGGAAAAATGATAAATTAGGCTCAGAATGTGATTGGACTAGAGCATTAAAAAGGGGAAACCCTAAGGTCCAGCACTACTATCCAACTTTGGTGCTATTATCCTAGGTAGATGAGACCTAGGGGGATGGATTGGCCATCAAGAGAGGGTCCTGCCTCAATTGGGGTTAAGTCTGAAAGGCTACAAATAACTAAGAATCAATTAAAATAAGCCTAAGAGGGTCTAGAAAGCAAGTAAGAGGGACCTATGGATTAGGTGTCATTATCCATACTCAAGTTATGAAAATTTCATTTTATGTGACTACATTTACCCCCCCCCCACCCCCTTTATTCTAGTGATACAACAAAGTGAAATACTAGGATAAAATAAAATAAAAAGCATACCTAAACTTACCTATAAAGGTGAATCCCATGAAGCTTGTGATGCTAAGTAATACTGGATATTGAATAAAAACCATGTTGTGTAAGTGTGAATATATGAAAGGAAACAAAGAGTAGATAATTTATTATTATATGTGATATAAAATAAAAACATACAAAATCCAAGTAAAAGAAAGAGGAAGAGAAAGGAACGAATACACCTCACTAGGTACATGAACCAATATAAAACTTGTGATCGTGAGTAAGGCTGAGTAATGTTGGATGATGTTAGATGATGATGCACCAAAAAACATATTGAAAATAGAGCTAAGTTCTCAATTCCCTAAAATTTGGCTCAAGAATGCAAAGGCCGGCCCTTTAGCTCCATCATCACCTACTAAGTGAAGATAGATGATCATGTGTGTGTTAATCAATGTTTAGACTATGTGTCCAATCCCTTTGAATAGGTGGCTCAAGAATACAAAGGCTATCCCTTTATCTCCATCAATACCTACTAAGTGAAGATAGATGATCATGAATGTGTTACTTAATGTCTAGACTATGTGTCTAATCCCTCTAAAGAGGTGGCTCAAGAATACAAAGGCTAGCCCTTTGGCTCCATCATTGTCCCATGAAGTGAAGCTATGAAATGATACCAGTATGTAAGAATGTGTACGTTATATGAGATTGATTTTAAAGCCCATGAATACTCTAGAAATTTGATAATGTGGCATGAATAGCCAAATGTATGCTAGAAACTAGGCTAATGTTGGCCAACTCAGAAAAGATGGAGGTTATTCTTGTATGAAAGCCACTCCAAAACTAAAATTTTGGCTTATGTGGAATCCATTCAAGAACTTGGGTACTCACGAATATGGAGGCTAGGCTTGTATGAAAGCCACTATAAAATGATACCAACCACCTGTATATGGAATAAGGCATGTAACTATTGAGAATGCCTAGGTAATGCTAAAAACTAAAAGAAAAGAATCAAAATTATTGTGTAATCCACCCATAACCACTGGTGTCTGAAACATGGATTTTGATTTGGAAGTTATACCAATTGTCATATCTAAAACTAGAAGTGAGAACCAATCATGTTGTGCATGATGCTCACTATGTCCAGTTTCTCTAATAAAACTATATTGAAAGCTACTAATCTAAATTAGTATGATTATGCAAAATTGTAGCTAAACCTAATTTTATACCTACTTTTGAAAAATCTAGTTTTTTTGCTATTTGGATGGGAGCATTGAAACTGGACACCCTATGTCCAGTGTTGTAGTCTAGCCTTAGTGATGTCATCCTAGGCTAAAAATAGATCACTATTTTGGAATCTTGACCATTTGCCTGATCTATTCTGAGTGGTTTGATGACTAATTATTATTCTAGTTGTTCTGAAACTAGATTTTTTGACTTATAGGAGATCTGATCTCTATAGCAAAACTCCTATTTGTTTCCCCCTCTTATGAGGGTAGGAATAGGTACTCTATAATGAATTCCATTAGAAGAAGAATCCCTACAAGTGTTTTAAGGTGGAAACATACATGATATAGTAATGATAATCAACAAAATATCTCAAGATATAACATGGTTTGATTTGAGATAATGTTAGATCAACATGGGTATGCCTAGATAGATATAACAATGTAATATCATGTTAAATTTAATGAAATATAATTTAAAGTGTTAGTTGTTATCTTTTTATTTGTTAATTGGAGAGATGGATCATGATACCCATCATGACATCCAAGGAAATAGGATAATGAATGATAAGGATCATGGCATTGCAATAATTGAAGAAGCAATCAAGCAACAAGAACATGAAGCAAGAAGCAAGAAGCAGACAAGGGTGGACAAGGGGCCATATAAATAAGGGACATAGGTACATGTCACACAAACTAGAAATCAAACATACAAGGTATGTTCAAATGCCACATACACATATAAATGAAGTAAGCAATGTTGGCACAAGGGCCACAGGCATATAGAAGAGTAAAAGAAAAGGACATTAGAAAATGTCCTAAGGCACATACAAGAGATAAGTGGAAGCTGGAAATGTAATCAAACAAGCTATGATAATCAAGAAGAGAAAGCATGTAATAATTGGAAAGATAGAATCGCATCTAACTAATCAAAGAAAGAGTGAAAGTATGAAAAACATGCTTAGTACAAGACTAAGTATATGCTAAGAGATACACAAGTGCTAGATACTAGTGAAATGTCGATATAGTAATATATATAATCTAGTGAGTAATGTACATCAGGATGATATAATGTGTAGTATAGGAATGACATAACTTGGATGGTGTAGTCATGTAGAAGATGCCCCTAGTGGGTATGTATATCGATGTGTATCTTGAATATAGAAGTATTATTCCCCCTCAATGGGTAGAATGAAGAAATCAAGTAGCTAGATGTCACTACACACACACAAAGAAGATCAAGTGAAGCCTGGTAATGTAGATAAATTGACATACAATAGTATGAAATAGTAAAGGTAAGTCCTAACATGATATTATCAATATAAATCATGGATGATGCATATAATATAAATGATTTTTGTTATTTTGACATATTTGAATGTTTTTCATAATATTATATTTGTGTTTATATTTTAGAATTTTTGAACTATGTACAATCAAGCAGGAGAGATTACGTACAAGCAATGCTGACAAGAAACTATGTACAAATAATGCTAATAAGAAACTATGTACAAAAAATGCTGAGAAAGAATGTTATTAATTGATGAGTCTCATACAATAATCCCCATCATGGTGTCCTATATCAAGGAGTAGAATCATACATGATCATGAATCATGATGGAAATGCTGAGATTATGGCTTTGAAAGCTATATATGTTATAGATGCTATAAAATATCTAAAGTAGAAATTGATTGTGGTGTCCCTTTGTAAATCTAAGAAGTGTATGTAAATGTAAATCTCTTAGGGACCCATATGGAGGTAGGAGAATCTCTCTAAACATGTTCTCTTTGTGTAGATGCATGAGATCTCAATGTAACTACTTTGGGTGTGAACACTGTATCTAGAAGTTGTCTAGAATCCTGAAGCTGTGGAGGTGTATGAACCCTTTGTACTGGTGATGGATGCCTCAACTATGTCTAAATCAAAACTAGAAGAGGAACTAAAATTGGAGGAAAAATTGAAACTGGTGGTGAAACTAAATCTGGTGATTGTGAATTGGTAGATGGCTCTGAAGTGGGGAGTGGTAACTCATATGGAACTCTATCAACTATAATAACTTGATTAGCATGATTGAATTTCATGCATCTATGCATTTTAGAAGGTAATTCCCTAAGTTTTTGGATCCATGGTTGACCAAGTAACATATCAAAAACTCCTGCAATGGGAACTCTAGTGAATGGTGTGGCCACATGTGAAGGACCAACCTATAGTGAAAGTAATATATTATCCAATGAACTATATATATGCCCATTATAACCACTGATAATTATGTTTGTCAGAGTGATATCATACTTTGAATATCCCAAATGTTGTAATAGTCTGAATGTGCACATGTTAATACTAGAACCATTATCAATAAGCACACTATAAATAAGCTAATTATGAATATGTGCTTTGATAAAGAGTGCATGATAATCTAAATCATCCTTGATGATCTCTTACTCTAAAAAGGAGTTAGAAGGTCTAGTTAAAACTCTAAAACATTGATCATGTTGCTCAAAGGATGTAACTCAACTGAAGGTGCCCTATATATATCTGGTGGTGGATGTGCATGATATGTATGGTAAACCCCTGATGTGTCCCTTGTATTCTATTTTGAATGTTATGGAAATAGATCTGAGAATATTTTCAATGCTTTATCTTATGATTTCTTTACTGGTGGAGGCTCAACTGAAGTACCAAGATTAATAACATTTGAATCTATGAGGTCTTGTATTTTGTGCTTTAAATTGATGCATCTATTTATCATATGGCCTGGTGCCTTGTGTTAGTTAGACAATGCCTGCTAATCATATCCCTTTGGAAGAGGATTTTTTAGATCAACTTCCTAAATAGGAGGGAGAGATATGATATTGCAATTTAAAAGCTACTATAAAACCCTAGCTAGAGAAGTTAGGAGGTTTGTAAAAGTATGTCAAGGGGGTAGTGATAGAACTATTTACTGAAGAGGCTCTAAAGCCACATTAACTATAGGTTTTTTTCCCTTTAGTATCATTAAACTTGACCTTGTATGGGATTTCGCTATTGCCCTTATTAGTTGTGTCTGATGTATTTGTGTACTTTAGTTTTCCCATTGAAATTAATTTGATTTCTCTTTCTTTTAATGTGAGACACAATTCAATGAACGAAGAGAATCTCTTGAACATGATTGATTCATGAAGTGCTACTAGAAGACTTTATTTAAAGAGGTCATATAACTCCTGATATGCCATGGGACTAGTCATCTTATCCAAGATGGTCTTATACCAAAGAACATAGTTTGTGAGGTGCTCATTTGGTCATTGTTTCTACTAAGCAATTTGAGCATATGAAACCTTATCACCAATGTTGATACTGGAGTGTGTTAATAACATGTCAGCTAAAGGATTGAATGCATTGATTGACTAATTTGATAGAATATAAAACCATTGTAATGCATAATCCTTTAGACTCTATGTAAATAGCTTGGTAAGTATCCAATCATTTGGTACATAGTCCAAGCATGCTACATGAAAAGCTCTCAAATATGTCTCTAGATCATCTTTACCATAATAAAGAGTAAGTTTGTGTTAAATAAAACCTTTTTTTAAGGGTGTAGAAGCAATGTGATGTGTTAATGGTGTATGAAGTAAAGCATAAGAATCAAAAGCTTATGTAGGTCTAGAGGCACTTTGCTCAAGATATTTCACTTTGGATTGAAGAGATCTTATCTCTTGCACAAGGGCTACCACATCAAGAGACAAAGATGTAATAGTTATAGCCAGTGGCATAGAAGAAGGTTGGGCTGCTATAGGGGATTATTGAGACATAATTGCCCCCATAGTGTCATATTAAACTGGTGGCTATATGGGAATGGAAGACTCAACTTGCTTAGCCTTTTTAAGTTCCATGATAGATTGTAAGATAAGAGTATGATCTCAGGGTTGTTCCCTGAGTCTTTATCTAAAAAATTTTAGAACCAAATCTTTATTAAGGACAACTTCATTATCAATAATAGGTGGAAGTGGATCATTAGTGCAAGGTGGTGGACCATGAGCATCAATGTGTACATTATCAATTTTATTTTCATATAGCTCATTATCAATGTTATCTTCATTAAAATTAGTGCAATTTGGATGTGTATAATCTATAACAGAGACCTATTTTGATTATTTATCCATAGTATACAGTTAGGTTAAAGTAATTTGGGTGAATTTAGGAGGGTTTCCACTAAGTCTTTCACTTCATCTTGAGGGAAGAGATGCAAGGAACATAAGTGGCATACGGAAAACAACTTGGACAATAGTAGAAAATATTAAATTGATATAATCTAAACAAAGAATTAGAATATGCATAGAAGGATATGGAGCTCCTAAACATGTAAGGTGATACCTAAAGAAGCAAAATAGGAGCTAGTATATGTAACTAGGGATTTTTCAAAAATATTTTACAAAATACTATGAATTTTTGAAATTGAAATTGAATTTTTGAGTTAGTATGTAAGATAAAATTCAAAAATATATGTGAAAGTGCTTGATCTAATGGGACCTAGTAGATGAAACTAGGGTTTTTATATTTTTTTAAAAATTACTATGAATTTTTGAAATTTGAAATGATTTTCTGATTTTAATATTTAACTAAAAATTCAAAAAATGATTGGAAAATTACTGGAAAATTATTGGGAACTAGTTGATGCAACTAGGGTTTAAAATAATTTCATGTTTGAAATTACTATTGAATTTGAGAATTTGAATCAAATTTATGATTTATTTATGCAAACAAAAAAATCAAAAAATTACTAGATTAATGCTGGAAAATTACTAGGACCCAGTGTATTCAACTAGGGTTTTGGAAAAAAAATATTTTAAAATTTACTACAAATTTTAAAAAATTGAGAGGATTTTTTTATTTTAATATTCAATGAAAAATTTAAAAAATAATTTGAAAAATCATCTAAAAATTTACCATAGGGTTTTTAGGGTTTTTATGCAAAATTCAAAGTCAGGTTCACCAAATGATTTAACAGTTTTAGGAATATTGGAGTTTCATCCCTAAATTAGGTAAAGGGTTAAAATAGTAAAATTAGTAAATAATTTTCAATAATTAAACCACTAACTTGTGAAATTAGATTTTAATTAGATCTTTTCTTAAAATAGTAGTGAAAGAGAGAGAATTAAAATTAGTTTATTCTAGACTATTCTGACTGAGATAGGGTCTAGAAATTTGTATGCAGAACTGGGACACTGTCACAAACAAAATATTGGAATTCATTTTCTAATTATATAGGATCATCAAAACTAGACACCTTGGGCTATGATTTTATAGTCTGATCCAAAACATGAAAGCTTTGGTTGAAAGATAATTCAAGAAACAAGAACAAAACAATTCAAATAATGTTATCTCTGATAAGAGATGTTTTATTGATCATATTTGCAGATCCAAACATATGCTTATCTCTGAGAAGAGATGTCTGATTTCCATTTCAGGTTACATCTTCATTTATACATGTTTTTAAGGTGTGGGGAAGATATGTAAGGTCACCAATCTCCAGTGAGATGAATTGGTTCGACTTCCACAATGTACAACAATACAGAATTTGAGGAATTACTATTTTTAGAAACTTACTATTTTTATACTTCACTACTAAAATTGAAATTAACGACACTTCCATTGGGTTTTAGGGGATCAAAATTCATTGATCAAATCTCCATGCCATCTCATGATGTTCCCCTCATTATTATCTTTCCAATGGTTCAAATGCCAAGTCAATTAGATCTACGGTGTAAAAATTATGGATCCCAAAAGATCTGCCATCAATTAGGGTGGACCCATCACCCAAATTGTCATCTAAATTGTTGTCCAGATCATTCCTCCCTCCTTGAGAAGAAATGGTCCCCATTGCATCAATATTTTTAATCAAGTGTGGTAGTTTTACTTTGATTTGATTCCCATTGCATACTTGGAAGGGACTATGATTTATAGAATTGTGTAGGGCCCGATTGTTCACCATTTCTGTCCAACCATCAGTATGTGGATGGAAGGTTGTGAACTTCTTCAGCTCGGTATCTATTTGCTTTTGTTGTTGTGTTGTTTGTGTAGTCAGGGCTATAACATCAACCCTTTTGGATTTTTGTGGCTTGACCACCATGAGAACAAATTTCTTCGCACTAATCAGAGAGATAGATGTAGAAGGTGGTACTTCTGGTACCCTATAGTGCCATGTTCCAAGAGTGAGAGTGATCCTTCTAGTTCTTGATTCATATATACCATGTCGATCATACATGAATGGCTGACCAAAGAGTACATCACAAACATCTAGATTGACCACATCACATAAGACCTCATCTTGGAAAGGTTGTATTGTATATGAGAGAAGACATTGGTGGGTGACACGGAGGTTTCTCCCTGGACTCAACCATCCAATACTATATGGTTTTGGGTGAGGCTTCATGGACAGATTTATTCTTTTCACAACATTAGCAAAGATTAAATTCTTTTGACTTCCACTATCAATAATGAAATGCAGAGGCTTACCTTTCACCCATAACATAGAGTGAAACAACCTTTCCTTGTCATCTAGCATCTTTTCATGTGTCTGTGATGAATCAATAATGGCTTTAGGATCAGCATCTATAATTTCTTCTTCAACCTCTTCAACTTTAGGGTCTGTATGAGGTAGAATAGAGGATTGTCACTCAAAAAGTAGTGATTCGATAGCTTGACATTCTTCTTAGGAGTGAGTTCTAGATTTGTGATAATCACACCACTTCCCAGTATTTCCTTCCTTTTGCTTCCAATTTTGGCTTCGTGTTTGACCTTCTTTGTCACATTTCCATTTTGAAGTCTGATTCTTTATATTCATTCTTCCATGCTTCTACTCAATCTTTACTATGAACTTGTATGCCTCACTGATGGTTTCCAAATTGAAGAGTTCCATTTCTCCCCATATGTACCATTGTATTCCACCATGATATTTTAAAACCTTGTGTTTCTCACTTTCTTGGATGCCAAATCTCGTAGATAGAGAATGAAAAATGTCAGTGTAATCTTGAACAGATTGTTCCTTACCTTGGCAAAGTTGTATCCACTCTATATACAGATCATCATATGCTCCAATGGGGTAGTATTCTTCCTTTACATATTCTATGAAATCATCCCATGTAGGTTCTATCTCAAGGCCAATATCATCTGCACTAAATCTCTTTTTCTACACTTCCCACCAATTTTTGACAAGCAATGATGCTTTCAAAAGAGCAAAAGTAATCTTCTCTTTATCGATGAATTTATTTATAGAAAAATAAGATGACAATTGATCCAACCAATTTTCTACTGCATCAGTATTGATTTTGCCTTCAAATGTAGGGATATCAAAATTCACCTGAACCTTGAAGGGTGTTGGGGCACTGAAAGGATGTGCGGGTGTAGATGAGGAGATAAATTTCTCAGCGAGATTTTTTGGAGAATTTGAGTGAATTGTTGTAGCATCTGTGCTTTTTGCTGTTGGAGGGATTCATTCACCATTTGCTTGAAAGGATCAGATGCCTCAGTGTTATCTGCCATTTGAAGTCATTTGGAGTGAATAGTTGGATATTCTGTTAGTTCTATTTTCCACCCAAGCTTCCTATAATCTGACCTCATCCTCGGGATCATACACTCTAAATACAACCCACTCTGATACCACTAATCCAAAACTCAAAAACTTTGGTTGAAAGATAATTCAAGAAATAAGAACAAAACAATTCAAATAATGTTATCTCTGATAAGAGATGTTTTATTGATCAAATTTGCAGATCCAAACATATGTTTATCTCTAAGAAGAGATGTCTGATTTCCATTTCAGGTTACATCTTCATTTATAAATGTTTTTAAGGTGTGGGGAGGATATGGAAGGTCACCAGTCTCAAGGGAGACGAATTGGTTTGACTTCCATGATTTACAACAATACAAAAATTGAGGAATTACTATTTTTACAAACTTTCTATTTTTAGACTGTACTACTAAAATTGAAATTTAGGACACTTATATTGGGTTTTATGGGGTCAAACTTCATCCAAAAAATCTCCATGCCATCTCATGATTTTCCCCTCATTATTATCTTTCCAACAGTTCAAATGATGAGTCAATTTGAGCTACGGTTCAAAATATATGGCTCCAAGAAGTTTCGCCATCAATTGGGGTGGACCCATCACCCGAATTGTCATCTAAATTTTTGTACAGATCATTCCTCCCTCCTTGAGAATCAATGATCCCCATTGCATCAATATTTTTAATGAAGTGTGGTATTTTTACTTTGATTTGATTCCCGTTGCATACTTGGAAGGGACTGTGATTTATAGAATTGTGCAGCAGGGCCCGATTGTTAACCATTTTTGTCTAACCATAAGTCTGTGGATGGAAAGTTGTGAACTTATTCAACTCGGTATCTATTCACTTATATTATCATGTTTTTTGTGTAGTCAGGGCTGTAACATCGACCCTTTTGGATTCTTGTGGCTTGACCACCATGAGAACAAATTTCTTGGCACTAATCAGAGAGACAGATGTAGAAGGTGGTACTTTTGGTACCCTGTAGCCCCATGTTCAAAGAGTGAGAGTGATCCTTCTAGTTCTTGATTCATATATACCATGTCGATCATACATGAATGGCTAACCAAAGAGTATATCACAAACATCTAGTTTGAACACATCACATAAGACCTCATCTTGGAAAGGTTGTATTGCATATAAGAGAAGACATTGGTGGGTGACACGAAGGTTTCTCCCTGGACTCAACCATCCAATACTATATGGTTTTGGGTGAGGCTTCATGGATAGATTTAGGCTTTTCAAAACATTAGCAGAGATTAAATTCTTTTGAATTCCACTATCAAGAATGAAATGCAGAGGCTTACCTTTCACCCATAACGTAGAGTGAAACAACCTTTCCTTGTCATCTAGCATCTTGTCATGTGTCTTTGATGAAGCAATAATGGCTTCAGGATCAGCATCGATAATTTCTTCTTCAACCTCTTCGACTTCAGGGTCTATATGAGGTAGAATATAGGATTATGACTAAGAAAGCAATGATTTGATAGCTCGACATTATTCTTTTGAGTGAGTTCCAAATTTGTGATAATCACACCACTTCCCAGTCTTTCCTTCTTTTTGCTTCCAATTTTAGCCTCATGTTTGACCTTCTTTGTCACTTTTCCATTTTGAAGACTGATTCTTTATATTCATTCTTCCATGCTTCTGCTCAATCTTTACTGCCAACTTGTATGCCTCACCGATGGTTTCCAAATTGAAGAGTTCCTTTTCTCCCCGTATGTACCATTGTAGTCCACCATGATATTTGAGAACCTTGTGTTTCTCACTTTCTTGGATGCCCAATCTCGTAGATAGAGAATAAAAAATATTAGTGTAATCTTGAATAGATTGTTCCTTACCTTTGTGAAGTTATTGCCACTCTATATACAGATCATCATATGCTCCAATGGGGTAGTATTCTTCCTTTACAACATCTATGAAATCATCCCATGTAGGTTCTATCTCAAGGCCAATATCATCTACACTGAATCTCTTTTTGTACACTTCCCACCAATTTTTGATAGGCAATGATGCTTTCAGAAGAACAAAAGTAATCTTCTCTTTATTGGCAAATTTATTTACAAAAAAATAAGATGACAATTGATCCAGCCAATTTTCTACTACATCAGCATTGATTTTGCCTTCAAAAGTAGGGATATCAAAATTCACCTAAACCTTGAAGGGTGTTGGGGCACTAAAAGCATGTGTGTGTGTAGATGAGGAGCTAGAATTTCCCATTGAGATTTGTTGGACAATTTGAGTGTTTTGTTGTAGCATCTATGCTTGTTGTTGTTGAAGGGCTTCATTCACCATCTCCTTGAAAGGATCAGATGCCTTGGTCTTGTCCGCCATTTGAACTTATTTGGAGCGAATAGGTGGATATTCTACTAGTTCTATTTTCCACTCAAGCTTCCTGTAATCTAACCTCATCCTTGGGATCATAGACTCCAAAGATGAACCACTCTGATACCACTGATCCAAAACTCGAAAGCTTTGGTTAAAAGATAATTCAATAAATAAGAACAAAATAATTCAAATAATGTTATCTCTGATAAGAGATGTTTTATTGATCAAAATTGCAGATCCAAACATATGCTTATCTCTGAGAAGAAATGTCTAATTTCCATTTCAAGTTACATCTTCATTTATCTATATTTTTAAGGTTTGGAGAGGATATGGAAGGTCACCAATCTCCAGGGAGATGAATTGGTCTGAATTCCACAATTTACAACAATACATAATTTGAGGAATAACTATTTTTAGACTGCACTACTAAAATTGAAATTTAGGACACTTCAATTGAGTTTTAGGATGTCAAACTTCATTAAGCAGATTTCCATGCCATCTCAAAATATTCCCCTCATTATTAGCTTTCAAATGGTTCAAACGGTGAGTCAATTCGAGCTACGGTGCAAAAGTTATGGCTCTCGGAAGTTTCGCCATCAATTAAGGTGGACCCATCAACCGAATTGTCATCTAAATTGTTGTTCGGATCATTCCTCCCTCCTTGAGAAGCAATGGTCCACATTGCATCAATATTTTTCATTGAGTGTGGTATTTTTACTTTGATTTGATTCCCGTTGCATGCTTTGAAGGGACTGTGATTTATGGAATTGTGCAAGGCCTGATTGTTCACCATTTTTGTCTGACCATCAGTCTGTGGATAGAAGGTTGTGAACTTATTTAGCTCGGTATCTATTTGCTTCTGTTGTTGTGTTGTTTGTGTAGTTAGGGCTATAACATCAACCCTTTTGGATTCCTATGGCTTGACCACCATGAGAATAAATTTCTTGGCACTAATCAGAGAGACAGATGTAAAAGGTGGTACTTCTGGTACCCTGTAGCACCATGTTCCAAGAGTGAGAGTGATCCTTCTAGTTCTTGATTCATATATACCATGTCGATCATACATGATTGGCTGACCAAAAATTACATCAAAAACATCTAGATTGACCACATCACATAAGACCTCATCTTGGAAAGGTTGTATTGCATATGAGAGAAGACATTAGTGGGTGACACAAAGGTTTCTCCCTGGACTCAACCATCCAATACTATATGGTTTTGGGTGAGGCTTCATGGATGTATCTAGGCTTTTCACAACATTAGCAGAGATTAAATTCTTTTGACTTCCACTATCAAGAATGAAATGCAGAGGCTTACCTTTCACCCATAACTTAGAGTGAAACAACCTTTCCTTGTCATCTAGCATCTTGTCATGTGTTTGTGATGAAGCAACAATGGCTTCAGGATCAGCATCTATAATTTCTTCTTCAACCTCTTCAACTTCAGGGTCTATATGAGGTAGAATAGAGGATTGTGACTCAAAAAGCAATGATTTGATAGCTCGACTTTATTCTTAGGAGTGAGTTCCAGATTTGTGATAATCACACCACTTCCCAGTATTTCCTTCCTTTTGCTTCCAATTTTGGCTTTGTGTTTGACCTTCTTTGTCACTTTTCCATTTTGAAGACTGATTCTTCATATTCATTCTTCCATGCTTCTGCTCAATCTTTACTATGAACTTGTATGCCTCATCGATGCTTTCCAAATTGAAGAGTTCCATTTCTCCCCATATGTACCATTGTATTCCACCATGATATTTGAGAACCTTGTGTTTCTCACTTTCTTGGATGCCCATTCTCATAGATAGAGAATGAAAAATGTTAGTGTAATCTTGAACAAATTGTTCCTTACCTTGGTGAAGTTGTTGCCACTCTTTATACAGTTCATCATATGCTCCAATGGGGTAGTATTCTTTCTTTACAGCATCTATGAAATCATCCCATGTAGGTTCTATCTCAATACCAATATCATCTGCACTGAATCTCTTTTTCTACACTTCCCACCAATTTTTGATAGGCAATGATGCTTCCAAAAGAGCAAAAGTAATCTTCTCTTTATCGGTGAATTTATTTACAAAAAAATAAGATGATGATTGATCCAACCAATTTTCTACTACATCAGCATTGATTTTGCCTTCAAAATTAGGGATATCAAAATTCACTTGAACCTTGAAGGGTGTTGGGGCACTAAAAGGATGTTTAGGTGTAGATCAGGAGCCAAAATTTCCCATCGACATTTGTTGCAAAATTTGAGTGAATTGTTGTAACATCTACGCTTGTTGCTGATGGAGGTCTTCATTCACCATTTCCTTGAAAGGATTGGATGCCTCGGTGTTGTCTGCCATTTGAAGTCATTTAGAGTGAATAGGTGGATATTCTACTGGTTTTATTTTCCACCCAAACTTCTTATAATCTAACCTCATCCTTGGGATCATACACTCTAAAGATGAACCACTCTAATACCACTGATCCAAAACTCAAAGGCTTTGGTTGAAAGATTATTCAAAAAATAAGAACAAAACAATTCAAATAACATTATCTCTGATAAGAGATGTTTTATTGATCAAATTTGGAGATCCAAACATATGCTTATCTCTGAGAAGAGATGTCTAATTTCCATTTTGGGTTACATCTTCATTTATACATGTTTTGAAGGTGTGGGGAGGATATTTAAGGTTACTAGTCTGGAGGGAGATGAATTGGTTTGACTTCCACGATTTACAACAATACAGAATTCAAGAAATTACTATTTTTAGAAACCTACTATTATTAGACTGCACTACTAAAATATAAATTTAGGAGACTTCCATATAGTTTTAGGGGGTCAAACTTCATTGAGTAAATCTCCATGCCATCTCATGATGTTTCCCTCATTATTAGCTTTCCAATAGTTTAAACGGCGAGTCAATTAGAGCTACGGTGCAAAATTTATGGCTCCCAGATGTTCCACCATCAATTGGGGTAGACCCATCACCCGAATTGTCATCTAAATTATTTCCTGGATCATTCCTTCCTCCTTGAGAAGCAATGGTCCCCATTGCATCAATATTTTTCATCAAGTGTGGTACTTTACTTCGATTTGATTCCTATTGCATACTTGGAAGGGACTGTGATTTATGGAATTGTGCAAGGCCTGATTGTTCACCATTTTTGTCTGACCATCAGTCTATGGATAGAAGGTTGTGAACTTCTTCAACTCAGTATCTATTTGCTTTTTTTGTTTTGTTGTTTCTATAGTTAGGGCTATAAATTCAACCCTTTTGGATTCTTGTGGCTTGACCACCATGAGAACAAATTTTTTCTCAATAATCAAAGAGACAGATGTAGAAGGTGGTACTTTTGGTACCCTATAGTGCCATGTTCCAAGAGTGAGAGTGATCCTTCTAGTTCTTGATTCATATATACCATGTCAACCATACATGAATGGCTGACCAAAGAGTACATCACAAACACCTAGATTGACCACATCACATAAGACCTCATCTTGGAAAGGTTGTATTACATATGAGAGAAGACATTGGTGGGTGACATAGAAGTTTCTCCCTAGACTCAACCATCCAATACTGTATGGTTTTGGGTGAGGCTTCATGGACATATTCAGGATTTTCACAACATTAGCAGAGATTAAATTTTTTTGACTTCCACAATCAAGAATGAAATGCAAAGGCTTACCTATCACCCATAACTTAGAGTGAAACAACCTTTCCTTGTCATCTAACTTCTTGTCGTGTGTTTGTGATGAAGCAATAATGGCTTCAGGATCAACATCTATAATTTCTTCTTCAACCTCTTCAAATTCAGGGTCTGTATGAGGTAGAATAGAGGATTGTGACTCAGAAAGCAGTGATTTGATAGCTCAACATTCTTCTTTGGAGTGAGTTCCATATTTGTGATAATCACAGCACTTCCTAGTCTTTCATTCTTTTTTCTTCCAATTTTGGCCCTGTGTTTGACTTTCTTTGTCACTTTTCCATTTTGAAGACTAATTTTTTATATTCATTCTTCCATGCTTCTGCTCAATCTTTACTATGAACTTGTATGCCTCACCGATGGTTTTCAAATTGAAGAGTTCCATTTCTCCCCATATGTACCATTGTATATCACCATGATATTTGAGAACCTTGTGTTTCTTGCTTTCTTGTATGCCCAATCTCATAGATAGAGAACAAAAAATGTCAGTGTAATCTTTAACATATTGTTCCTTACCTTGGTGAAATTGTTGCCACTCTATACACAAATCATCATATGCTCCAATGGGGTAGTATTCTTCCTTTAAAGCATCTATGAGATAATCCCATGTAGGTTGTATCTCAAGGCCAATATCATCTACACTGAATCTATTTTTGTACACTTCCCACAATTTTTTGACAGGCAATGATGCTTTCAAAAGAGCAAAAGTAATCTTCTCTTTATCGGTTAATTTATTTACAAAAAAAAAAGATGACAATTGATCCAACCAATTTTATACTACATCAGCATTGATTTTGCCTTCAAATGTAGGGATATCAAAATTCACCTGAACCTTGAAGGTTGTTAGGGCACTGAAAGGATGTGTGGGTGTGGATGAGGAGCCAGAATTTCTCATCGAGATTTGTTAGAGAATTTGAGTGAATTATTGTAGCATCTATGCTTGTTGCTATTGGAGGACTTCATTCACCATTTCCTTGAAAGGATAGGATGCCTCGGTCTTGTCCGCCATTTCAGGTCATTTGGAGTGAATAGGTGGATGTTCTGCTAGTTCTATTTTCCACCCAAGCTTCATGTAATCTGACCTCATCCTCGGGATCATACACTCTAAAGAGAAACCACTCTGATACCACTGATCCAAAACTTGAAATCATTGGTTGAAAAGATAATCCAAGAAACAAGAACAAAATAATTCAAATAATGTTATCTCTGATAAGAGATGTTTTATTGATCAAATTTGTAGATCCAAACATATGTTTATCTCTGAGAAGAAATGTCTGATTTCCATTTTAGGTTACATCTTCATTTATTCATATTTTTAAGGTGTGTGGAGGATATGGAAGGTCACCAATCTCAAGGGAGATGAATTGGTTCAACTTTCACAATTTACAATAATACAGAATTTGAGAAATTACTATTTTAAGAAACTTACTATTTTTAGACTACACTACTAAATTTGAAATTTAAGACACTTCTGGTTGGTTTTAGGGGGTCAAACTTCATCTATCAATGCTCCATGCCATCTCACAATGTTCCCCTCATTATTAGCTTTCCAACGGTTCAAACGGTGAGCCAATTAGAGATACGGTGTAAAAGATATGGCTCCCAAAAGTTTTGCCATCAATTGGGGTGGACCCATCACCTGAATTGTCATATAAAATGTTTTCCAAATCATTCCTCCCTCCTTGAGAATCAATGATCCCCATTGCATCAAGATCTTTCATGAAGTGTGGTAGTTTTACTTTGATTTGATTCTAGTTGAATACTTGGAAGGGATGGTGATTTATGGAATTGTGCAGGGCCTGATTGTTCACCATTTCTGTCTGACCATTAGTCTGTGGATGGAAGGTTGTGAACTTCTTCAACTCAATATATATTTGCTTTTGTTGTTGTGTTGTTTGTGTATTCAGGGCTATAACATCGACTCTTTTGGATTCATGTGGCTTGACCACCATGAGAATAAATTTCTTGGCACTAGTCAAAGAGATAGATGTAGAAGGTGGTACTTCTGGTACCCTATAGCGTCGTGTTCCAAGAGTGAGAGTGATCCTTCTAGTTCTTGATTCATATATACCATGTTGATCATACATGAATGGCTGACCAAAGAGTACATCACAAACATCTAGATTGACCACATCACATAAGACCTCATCTTGGAAAGGTTGTATTGCATATGAGAGAAGACATTGGTCGGTGACACGGAGGTTTCTCCATGGACTCAACCATCCAATACTGTATGATTTTGGGTGAGGCTTCATTGACAGATTTAGGCTTTTCACAACATTAGTAGAGATTAAATTCTTTTGACTTACACTATCAAGAATCAAATGCAGAGGCTTACCTTTCACCCATAACATAGAGTGAAACAACCTTTCATTGTCATCTAGCTTCTTGTCCTGTGTCTGTGATGAAGCAACAATGACTTCAGGATTAGAATTTATAATTTCTTCTTCAACCTCTTCAACTTCAGGGTCTGTATGAGGTAGAATAGAGGATAGTGACTCAGAAAGCAATGATTTGATAGGTTGGCATTCTTCTTTGGAGTGAGTTCCAAATTTGTGATAATCACACCACTTCCAAATCTTTCCTTCCTTTTGATTCCAATTTTGGCCTCGTGAGTGACATTCTTTGTCACTTTTCCATTTTGAAGACTGATTCTTTATATTCATTCTTCCTTTCTCCTGCTCAATCTTTACTATGAACTTGTATGCCTCACCGATGGTTTCCAATTTGAAGAGTTCCATTTCTCCCCGTATGTACCATTATAATCCACCACGATATTTGAGAACCTTGTGTTTCTCACTTTCTTGGATGCCCAATCTTGTAGATAGAGAATGAAAAGTATCCGTGTAATCTTGAACAGATTATTCCTTACCTTGGCAAAGTTGTTGCCACTCTATATACAGATCATCATATGCTCCAATGGGGTAGTATTCTTCCTTTACAGCATCTATGAAATCATCCCATGTAGGTTCTATCTCAAGGCCAATATCATCTGCACTGAATCTCTTTTTGTACACTTCCCACAAATTTTTGGAGGCAATGATGCTTTCGGAAGAGAAAAAGTAATCTTCTCATTATCGGTGAATTTATTTACAAAAAAATAAGATGACAATTGATCCAAACAATTTTATACTACATCAGCATTGAGTTTTCCTTGAAAAGTAGGGATATCAAAATTCACCTAAACCTTGAAGGGTGTTGGGGCACTGAAAGGATGTGCGGGTGTAGATGAGGAGCCAAAATTTCCCAACGAGATTTGTTGGATAATTTGAGTGAATTGTTGTAGCATCTATGCTTGTTTCTATTGGTGGGCTTCATTCACCATTTCCTTGAAAGGATAGGATGCCTCGATGTTGTCTACCATTTGAAGTCATTTGGAGCGAATAGGTGGATATTCTATTGGTTCTATTCTCCACCCAAGCTTCCTATAATATGACCTCATCCTTCGGATCATACACTCTAAAGATGAACTGCTCTGATACCATTGATCCAAAACTCAAAAGCTTTGGTTGAAAGATAATTCAAGAAATAAGAACAAAATAATTCAAATAATGTTATCTCTGATAAGAGATGTTTTATTGATCAAATTTGCAGATCCAAACATATGCTTATCTATAAGAAGAGATGTATGATTTCCATTTCGAGTTACATCTTCATTTATACATGTTTTGAAGGTGTGGGGAGGATATGGAAGGTCGCCAATCTCGAGGGAGATGAATTGGTTTGACTTCCACAATTTACAACAATACAAAATTTGAGGAATTACTATTTTTAAAAACATACTATTTTCAGACTGCACTACTAAAATTGAAATTTATTACACTTTCTTTGGGTTTTATGGGGTTAAAATTTATTGAGAAAATCTCCATGCCATTTCACAATGTTCCCCTCATTATTAGCTTTCCAACAGTTCAAACGGTGAGTCAATTGGAGCTACGGTGCAAAAGTTATGGCTCCCAGAAGTTCTGTGGTCAATTGGGGTGGACCCATCACCTAAATTGTCATCTAAATTGTTGTCCGAATCATTCCTCCCTCCTTGAGAATAAATGGTCACCATTGCATCAATATTTTTCATCAAGTGTGGTAGTTTTACTTTGATTTGATTCCCGTTGCATATTTGGAAGGGATTGTGATTTATGGAATTGTGCAAGGCCCGATTGTTCACCATTTCTATTTGACCATCAATCTGTGGATAGAAGGTTGTGAATATCTTCAGCTCGGTATCTATTTGCTTTTTTTTTGAGTTGTTTGTGTAGTCAGGGCTATAACATCAACCCTTTTGGATTCATGTGGCTTGACCACCATGATAACAAATTTATTGGCACTAATCAAAGAGACATATGTAGAAGGTGGTACTTCTGGTACCCTGTAGCACCGTATTCCAAAAGTAAGAGTGATCCTTCTAGTTCTTGATTCATATATAGCATGTCAATCATACATGAATGGATGACCAAAGAGTACATCACAAACATCTAGATTGACCACATCACATAAGACCTCATCTTGGAAAGGTTGTATTCCATATGAGAGAAGACATTGGTGGGTGACACAGAGGTTTCTCCCTGGACACAACCATCCAATACTATTTGGTTTTGGGTGAGGCTTCATGGATGTATCTAGGCTTTTCACAACATTAGCAGAGATTAAATTCTTTTGACTTCCACTATCAAGAATGAAATGCAGAGGCTTACCTTTCACCCATAACTTAGAGTGAAACAACCTTTCCTTGTCATCTAGCATCTTGTCATGTGTTTGTGATGAAGCAACAATGGCTTCAGGATTAGCATCTATAATTTCTTCTTCAACCTCTTCAACTTCAGGGTCTATATGAGGTAGAATAGAGAATTGTGACTCAAAAAGTAGTGATTTGATAGCTTGACATTCTTCTTAGGAGTGAGTTCCATATTTGTGATAATCACACCACTTCCCAGTCTTTCTTTCCTTTTGCTTCAAATTTTGGCCTCGTGTTTGACCTTCTTTGTCACTTTTCCATTTTGAAGACTGATTCTTTATATTCATTCTTCCATGCTTCTGCTCAATCTTTACTGTGAACTTGTATGCCTCACCGATGGTTTTGAAATTGAAGAGTTCCATTTCTCCCTATATGTACCATTGTATTCCACCATGATATTTGAGAACCTTGTGTTTTTCACTTTCTTGGATGCCCAATCTCGTAGATATACAATGAAAAATGTCAGTGTAATCTTGAACAGATTGTTCCTTACCTTGGCAAAGTTGTTGCCACTCTATATACAAATCATCATGTGCTCCAATGGGGTATTATTCTTCCTTTATAGCATCTATGAAATCATCCCATGTAGGTTTTATCTCAAGGCCAATATCATCTGCACTGAATCTCTTTTTGTACACTTCCCACCAATTTTTGATAGGCAATGATGCTTTCAAAAGAGAAAAAGTAATCTTCTCTTTATCAGTGAATTTATTTATAGAAAAATAAGATGACAATTGATCTAACCAATTTTTTACTGCACCAACATTGATTTTTATTTTAAATGTAGGGATATCAAAATTCACTTGAACCTTGAAGGGTGTTGTGGCACTGAAAGGATGTGTAGGGGCAGATGAGGAGCCAGAATTTCTCATCAAGATTTGTTGGAGAATTTGAGTGAATTGTTGTAGCATTTGTGCTTATTACTATTGGAGGGCTTCATTCACCATTTCCTTGAAATGATCGGATGCCTCGGTGATGTCTACCATTTGAAGTCATTTGGAGTGAATAGGTGGATATTTTTCTAGTTCTATTTTCCACCCAAGCTTCCTATAATCTGACCTTGTCCTCGGGATCATACACTCTAAACACAAACTACTCTGATACCACTAATCCAAAACTCTAAAGCTTTGGTTGAAAGATAATTCAAGAAACAAGAACAAAACAATTCAAATAATGTTATCTCTGATAAGAGATGTTTTATTGATCAAATTTGCAAATCCAAACATATGCTTATCTCTGAGAAGAGATGTCTAATTTCTATTTCGGGTTACATCTTCATTTATACATGTTTTGAAGGTGTGGAGAGGATATGGAAGGTCACCAATCTTGAGGGAGATGAATTGGTTCCACTTCCATGATTTACAACAATACAAAATTAGAGGAATTACTATTTTAAGAAGCATACTATTTTTAGACTGCACTACTAAAATTAAAATCTAGGACACTTCTATTGGGTTTTAGGGGCACAAACTTCATCTAGAAAATTTCCATTCCATCTCACGATGTTCCCCTCATTATTAGCTTTCCAACAGTTTAAACGGCGAGTCAATTGGAGCTACGGTGCAAAAGATATGGCTCCCAAAAGTTCTACCATCAATTAGGGTGGACTCATCACCTGAATTGTCATCTAAATTGTTGTCTAGATCATTCCTCCATCCTTGAGAATCATTGATCCCCATTGCATCAAGATTTTTCATGAACTATGGTAGTTTTACTTTGATTTAATTACCGTTGCATACTTGGAACGGACTATGATTTATGGAATTGTGCAGGGCCCGATTGTTCATCATTTTTGTCTGACCATTAGTCTGTGGATGGAAGGTTGTGAAATTCTTCAACTCGGTATCTATTTGCTTCTGTTGTTGTGTTGTTTGTGTAGTCAGGGTTGTAACATTGACCCTTTTGGATTCATGTGGCTTGACCACCATGAGAACAAATTTCTTGGCACTAATCAGAGAGACAGATGTAGAAGGTGGTACTTCTGGTACCCTGTAGCACCGTGTTCCAAGTGTGAGAGTGATCCTTCTAGTTCTTGATTCATATATACCATGTCGATGATACATGAATGGCTGACCAAAGAGTATATAACAAACATCTAGATTGACCACATCACATAAGACCTCATCTTGGAAAGGTTGTATTGCATATGAGAGAAGACATTGGTGGGTGACACAGAGGTTTCTCCCTAGACTCAACCATCCAGTACTGTATGGTTTTGGGTGAGGCTTCATGGATAGATTTAGGATTTTCACAACATTAGCAGAGATTAAATTCTTTTGACTTTCACTATTAAGAATGAAATGCAAAGGCTTACCTTTCACCCATAACTTAGAGTGAAACAACCTTGCCTTGTCATCTAGCATCTTGTCATGTGTCTGTGATGAAGCAACAAGGGCTTTAGGATCAACATCTATAATTTATTCTTCAACCTCTTTGACTTCAGGGTCCATATGAGGTAGAACAGAGGATTGTGACTCAGAAAGCAATGATTTGATAACTTGACATTCTTCTTTGGAGTGAGTTCCAAATTTGTGATAATCACACCACTTCCCAGTCTTTCCTTCCTTGCTTCTAATTTTGGCCTTGTGTTTGACCTTCTTTGTCACTTTTCCATTTTGAAGACTGATTCTTTATATTCATTCTTCTATGCTTCTGCTCAATCTTTACTGTGAACTTGTATGCCTCACTGATGGTTTCCAAATTGAAGAGTTCCATTTCTCCCCATATGTACCATTGTAGTCCACCACGATATTTGAGAATCTTATTTTTCTCCCTTTTTTGGATGCCCATTCTCGTAGATAGAGAATGAAAAATATCAGTGTAATCTTGAAAAAATTGTTCCTTACCTTGGCAAAGTTGTTGCCACTCTATATACATATCATCATATGCTCTAATGGGGTAGTATTCTTCCTTTACAACATCTATGAAATCATCCCATGTAGGTTCTATCTCAAGGCCAATATCATCTGCACTGAATCTCTTTTTGTACACTTCCCACTAATTTTTGATAGGCAATGATGCTTTCAGAAGAGCAAAAGTAATCTTCTCTTTATCAGTGAATTTATTTACAAAAAAATAAGATGACAATTGATCCAACCAATTTTCTACTACATCAGCATTGATTTTGCCTTCAAAAGTAGGGATATCAAAATTCACCTAAACCTTGAAGGGTGTTGGGGCACTGAAAGGATGTGCGGGTGAAGATGAGGAGCCAGAATTTCCCATCGAGATTTGTTGGAGTATTTGAGTGAATTGATGTAGCATCTATGCTTGTTTCTATTGGAGGGCTTCATTCACCATTTCTTTGAAAGGATCAGATGCCTCAGTGTTGTCTACCATTTGAAGTCATTTGGAGCGAATAGATGGATATTGTACTGATTCTATTTTCTACCCAAGCTTCCTATAATCTAACCTCATCCTTGGGATCATACACTCTAAAGATGAACTACTCTGATACCACTGATCCAAAACTCAAAAGCTTTGGTGGAAAGATAATTCAAGAAATAAGAACAAAACAATTCAAATAATGTTATCTCTAATAAGAGATGTTTTATTGGTCAAATTTGTAGATCCAAACATATGCTTATCTCTGAGAAGAGATGCCTGATTTTTGTTTCGGGTTACATCTTCATTTATACATGTTTTTAAGGTGTGGTGAGGATATTGAAGGTCACCAATCTCTAGGGAGATGAATTGGTTCGAGTTCCACAATTTACAACAATACAAAATTTGAGGAATTACTATTTTTAGATTGCACTACTAAAATTGAAATTTAGGACACTTTTGTTGGGTTTTAGGGGGTCAAACTTCACTAAACAGAGCTCCATGCCATCTCACGATTTTCCTCTCATTATTAGATTTTTAATGGTTTAAACGATGAGTCAATTAGAGCTATGGTGCAAAAGTTATGGCTCGCAGAAGTTCTGCCATCAATTGGGGTGGACCCATCACCTGAATTGTCATCTAAATTGTTGTCTGGATCATTCCTCCCTCCTTGAGAAGTAATGGTTCCCATTGCATCAATATTTTTCATCAAGTGTGGTATTTTTACTTCGATTTGATTCCCATTGCATACTTGGAAGGGACTGCGGTTTATGGAATTGTGCAAGGCCTGATTGTTCACCATTTTTGTCTGACCATCAGTCTGTGGATAAAAGGTTGTGAACTTCTTTAGCTCAGTATCTATTTGCTTATGTTTTTGTGTTGTTTGTGTAGTCAGGGCTATAACATCAACCCTTTTGGATTCTTGTGGCTTGACCACCATGAAAATAGATTTCTTGGCACTAATCAGAGAGACATATGTAAAAGGTGGTACTTCTAGTACCCTATAGCACCGTGTTCCAAGAGTGAGAGTGATCCTTCTAGTTCTTGATTCATATATACCATGTCAATCATACATGAATGGCTGACCAAAAAGTACATCACAAACATCTAGATTGACCACATCACATAAGACCTCATCTTGGAAAGGTTGTATTGCATATGAGAGAAGACATTGGTGGGTGACATGGAGGTTTCTCCTTGCACTCAACCATCCAATACTGTATGGTTTTGGGTGAGGCTTCATGGACAGATTTAGGCTTTTCACAACATTAGTAGAGATTAAATTCTTTTGACTTCCACTATCAAGAATGAAATGCAGAGGCTTACCTTTCACCCATAACTTAGAGTGAAACAACCTTTTCTTGTCATCTAGCATCTTGTTGTGTGTCTGTGATGAAGCAACAATGGCTTCAGGATCATCATCTATAATTTCTTCTTCAACCTCTTCAATTTCAGGGTCTGTATGAGGTAGAACAGAGGATTGTGACTCAGAAAGTAGTGATTTGATATCTCGACATTATTCTTAGGAGTGAGTTCCAAATTTGTGATAATCACACCACTTCCCAATCTTTCCTTCCTTTTGCTTCCAATTTTGGCCTCGTGTTTGACCTTCTTTGTCACCTTTCCATTTTGAAGACTGATTCTTTATATTCATTCTTCCATGCTTCTACTCAATCTTTACTATGAACTTGTATGCCTCACCGATGGTTTCCAAATTGAAGAGTTCCATTTCCCCCTGTATGTACCATTGTATTCCACCACGATATTTGAGAAGTTTGTGTTTCTCACTTTCTTGGATGCCCAATCTCGTAGATAGAGAATGAAAAATGTCAGTGTAATCTTGAACAGATTGTTTCTTACCTTGGCGAAGTTATTGCCACTCTATATACAGATCATCATATGCTCGAATGGGGTAGTATTCTTCCTTTACAGCATCTATGAAATCATCCCATGTAGGTTCTGTCTCAAGGCCAATATCATGTGGGTAGTATCAATAGCTCGATGTAGTTATAGCATATGTGAGTGTCCTATTCTAATGTGTGAGAGAAAGGACTCCACATTCTCTCCCTAGATAATCAAATGCAACTAGTTTGATATTTTATTTAGGCCATATTTTAGAATAAGTAGACAAAAATATAAACCTTTAAATCACATGGAAGTCTTGAAGAATATAAATTGAATCTTAATAGTATGCCTAAGACTTGTATAATGTCTTAATAGTTTTTTTTTAAAAAATTGGAATGGATTACAATGATTTTTATATATAGACTTCTCAAATTTTATTTAAGGACCTAATAGTGTATAAGCTAACACAATAAAATATAGAAAATAAAAAATAATGGGTATACACAATTAGGGCTAAAGGCCCTGCATAGGAAAAATGCTCATAATTGATGATCACTTATTACAATAAAAACACAATAAAAAAAAAGGAAGATAGAAGATAGAGATCTCTAGGAATATAAAAATATATATGAGATAAAATAAAAATAAAAATAAAAAGAGAATCATTGGACTATATAGGTAAAAAATGAGAATTAGAAACACATAAAAAGTGTCAATGAATACCAGATTTGAACCAATGATCCATATACACAAAATCACACTAACAACATTGAATTTGAAATCTTTGTACCAAAATTAGATGTATATATAATTCCCTAATTTTATTTGCATGTGTGCATGCATATCAAATTAAAAACAAGGATGGAAAATGGATACATAATACTAATTCATAAGGATTGAAAATGGACTATGAATTTTTTGAATGGGTACCCAAAATTTGTTGTCAAAAACTTGAATATTCCTAAAAAAAAAAAAAGTCAAAAAATAGATCAATGTCATGGTATATTGATAATTGATTTAATTAAATGAAATAAATGATACTAAAAATAAGAAAAGGAAAAAATAAACATGGTTGTGCATGAGCCTTGTTGTCACTTTTGAAACTCTTGGAATTAGAAATTGTAATTGGAAACTAAAATTTTTACTTAAAAAAAATATTTGACACAACGAAAAAATCTACTTCTTGATTAGATAAGTTTACATATCTATTGGCTTCAATTTGTCATGCTACACTAGAAAAAATACTATACTTCTTGGTCAAATAAGTAAACATAACTATTAAATCCACTTCATCTCATTATAGTCTATAATTGGAAATAAGATATTTGGGATATATTCTCCTTTTTGAGGTGATCGATGTTATTGCATACCACTCATCTCAAAATAAAGAGTCACACACATCATGTGTAAAAATAAAGTAATTGTAATCATCATTAAATCTTATGTACAACATAATAAGATATAGTAACATAGAAATATGTGACTATATAATCTCAATATGCAATCTTTAAATAAAAAGAGAAGGGAAATTTATATGCCCCAATATTTCTCCATATAGATGGAAAATTGAGATGTACCACTATATTGATATGTCAGAATATGGAGATAAATGTATAAAGTTTAGTAACTGTAATGTGACTAATATCTATGAAGGATATCAAGTGAAGACCCATCTAGATATACATAATTTAGGAACAATAGACATATACATGTATCATGCTGCCAAAGGTATATGTGATAATAACTATAAGGAGAGGGATAAATGTCATTCATATGTAGTCACCTAGTTTTTTACAAGTCATGTTTTATCATCTCTTTGTCATGATTTACCACACTTGGATTATTTTTGTAATTTTTAATCTTTTCAAGACACTTTACCTTCACATTGGACACATCATAACCTTGTGTCTTCTACATTTCTTCATAAACACATCATATTTATAATATTTCTTCATTAAGATTTATTTAGTCATCCTCAATCCATCTTGATCTATGTTTCTAGTTATTTTTCTTTGTTGACCAAAATAATTCATACAATTTTGGTAACCTACCATAATGAATATTATAATTTTAGTAATCATTAATTTTTAGGTCATTTATGTTATGTGTTGATTTATTATTCTTTAAATACTGATTATAAATCTTTTGATGATTAACTTGTGCATAAATATATCCCATTTTTATTTAAAAATAAACTATATACAAATATATCCTAATCCATTCAATATAAAAATCATTAATTATATATTTTATACACTTTTCAAAGAAACTATACATAAATCATATTCAACTAATATTCCCATTTATATTCATTAGAGTTTTGTGGTTACAAGTCACATCCTCAAAAATTAAAGCTTAATAAAAATGAGGATATTAATACCAATATCCATATGAGACTGATTAAGTCTCTTAAGCATTCCTTTGATGTTAACTAATTTATGACTAAAACCTTGTGCACAAATCATGAAGACTATTCTAAAACTAAGATGAAGCATAGCTTCATCCATGACTGACTTTAGGGTCAGGCAATAATAATTCACACAATCCTTTAGAATACAAAACATGTAAAGTAAGATTAACTCAATAATATTTTTAAATATACTAAAATTATTATAAATTATAATTAGGGAAAGGCTTAATCTAACATAATCAAATAAATCTTATTTCTCACAATGATATTATGTACTTAATTATAAAACCAATCATGCAAACAATGCTAAAAATGGTTTTGGTTTTTATTATGAAGGTATAGATCGTCACAAATTTTATTATGATAATTTTAGTTTATTGTCTACCATTCTAATGTGATTTTTACTCGATTTCCATAAGCATATAATCTAAATAACAATATGTTAAGCAATTAATATTTGCACAATCTTAATTTAGAATGTTAGAGATTTCTTAGATCAAAAGATCCAAATCAATGACCTCATAACATAGTTCTAACAATAAAATAAGATACTAAAGCTTCATATAGAAATTTATTCATAAATATAAATATTCAACTCTCTAAACAAGCTATTATTGGACACTTATCTATATTAATAACTTCCACATATTAGAATAAATTTTGTAGTATCTAGGGTTATACCCTTTTTAATTTAATTTACAACTAAAGACCAATACACAAATATTATTCCTGATAGCCCAATCAATAAAAAATCAAATGAGATCAATGCAAATATAAAGAGAAATTTAGATAATGAAATTTCCATTGTCCAACTAAACTCATTAGACTTATCTTAATGAAGTTATTGGAGGACATAATGATAAATAAAAATGATCCAATATAATTTATAATCAGATTGTCCTTAATCAAATATAAATCAACATAAAATATAGAAAAATTATCATACATGATAATTAGTATAAAATCATAGAATTATCATGTTCATAATCCAATTATGTACTACCATAAATAATATAATACTCATGCTAATAATATCAAACCCTTAACATATTAAATTAAAACATTTTACCAAAATCTTTTAAACCAATGTACCAAACTTGGCACACTACTAAAGACCTTTTTTTACCAATAATAATTGAAGTAATAGATTTCAAATTAAAATTCATATCATTGTTATATTTTCATGCTAACATGACATAAGATCTAAGCTTATAGATCACATAAAATAATTTAAAAATGCACAACTAGAAAAGAGGAATCCACTAAAGTTCCTTCATAAAATAAAAAAATATTTTACAAGAAACAACTCTTCAAAGGAAAAAATTGTTTTCATGAATCTCGAGAATATATGTATAGACAGAGATAAAATTAATCCTAATAAATGAATTGTTATACTTGAAATATGCTTCTCAGAGGTATTTCAAAATTAATTTCTAATATAAATCCCAAGAACAACCTGTAAAATTATCAGATCGGTCAACAAGAATTAATCCAAGAAAGGATAGACAAATACAAGTTGTAGGCGTTGATAAATTATTCACCTAAAGCACCATTTACGGAGATGCACATACACAATCATTAATTTTTATAATATTAAAGAAGAAATCAAACTATCAAATATTCTTGAAATCGGGGTAAAGTGCCATAAATTTCAACGAGAACTAGGTATTACCCTTTTCCCAATGCTAAGCTCATTTTAGCCCAAAAATAACACAAATAATAGTTTTAAAATCATAAGAACTCATCCAAAAGTGATTTAATTGGAATAATATACAAAACTAATGAATACTTCATGCACAACCCACTATAGCTCAATAAATTCAACGTAAATGTTTACCAATGTCAAATCAAATACTAGAGTTATTTCATTGAGAATAAAATTTCCATACATTAACATACAAGCCCCCTTGCCTATTTAAAAGAAATGTATTTAAGTTTAATAACCATGTACTCAAGCGTTCTTGATATACAACGGAAAAATTACAAATTCAAATATATCTAATGTCCCATTTAAGTTAATGGTAACTTCACATCATGTAAGTATCATACGAATGGATGCAAGATGAATAAACTTTATACCACTTATATTTTATAGAAACATTTTATCATATTTTTAATGTAAGAAAAATCAAATAGATCTATGATAATATAAAATGGGAAGTATTTTCTTGTATATTCTACTACATCCATCTAATAATATTGAATTCATATGGTTAGATTCATATTATATTATCGCAAATAATTGTATTAAAATAAACTAAAATATGATATTAATTATCTCTTTGCATACAAACCATCTATTCAACCTAAATATTCTAAGTAAATAATACGTAGTTTTTATCAATTATCAAAAGCCACTTAATTATATAATCATTATTATAATAATATTATTTAAATGGCCACTATCTTGGAGATACTTGATTAAAAATATTATAAACCCTTAATAAGACATTGTACCACTTGCTAGCTCATAACAAATATATAAAATTATCAAGAAATCCTATTTGCATTTATCAAACCTTGCATACTAACGTTATGCTTTTTAGACTAACAAGGTAAAAAAAATTAACAGAATCTTACAAATTATGTAACTTCTGAAACCATAAATGATAAATTTGTATAGGGAAATTAATTATATAATAGCCTAAAAAAAAAACCCATATATCAGACTCATTAAAATCCCAATAAATAAGAATTCCCTTCATTTTTTAGCAAATTACGTAAAGATTAATTTTGAAGCAATCATCATCATCATCATCATCATCATCATCATCGACTAATCTTCTTCTTTATTTGATGTGTTTATAGCAAAGATATGAAGTATTAAATCCAACATATCATACATAATCCGAACAATCAAAAGATACATGATGTTAATCATTTCATTCAAAATTTAATACCATCGAATTAAACCTAGACACCATAGTTATTCACCAGATGATTGAAAAAATTTACAAGAAATATCAAATGGGTATAAACATTATTAACCCAAAATATCTAAATCCAATAGCAATCTTAACCATTATGTTTTATAGAGAAAACTTTCCACATGAAATTTTTTATGCTCATAATAAACCAATGTTATATTATATGAGATCATGCACAACTATTTTTTAAAAAATATATCCTTAACACAACAGAATAATATAAATGATACCCTTGGAGTTTTCTTACCATAGAAAAATAAAACATTTTTTAGAAATGATTAGAAGGCTAACTTTAACTCTTTGCTTCAACCTATGAGGGTTCATCTAAAAACTTCAAGGGCTTTTATATTCATAATTGAAAGCCAAAATTCTACTCACAAAGTATAACAAACTAATTTACCCAAGTTTAGATGATGTCAAATTATTCTTAGATAGGTCTAACACTTACTCAAATGTTACTAATCATAATAATGAAAAACTCTTTAACATGCCTCATTCAATGAGTATACATACTCATTGTATACTGAAATTGAAATAAAGACCAAATACTAAAAAATCTCATATAGTCTTGATAAAAATCAACACTTTTTAGAATAGTGTCCTAAGGTATATAAAAGAATACTTTTCTGGAATGTAAAGGTTTACACATCCTCCTCTTTCTTCTTTTGTCTCCCTGATCTGATCCAATGTAAACATTTCCTCTTGAACATTCTTTTAAACTTAAAAAACAACATAGTCAGCTTATAATTCCCACAACAGTTCCTTAAGAACTTTGGGCATGTAGCTTCCTTTGCATGACTATGTCACATTTATCTAACTTAAATTATTTCCAGTTTACTAACCTTCATGCTCATTGGTCAAGCTAAATATCCTAACACACTACTGCAAATATGGCTGGGCATTGTGGGCTTGGCAAAATAATGGCCAATGGCTAAAAAAGATGAAAATGTGTGAGACTCATAGTTAATAATCCTCGATTATGTTCATTCATTCAATCATGACATAACATTCCCAATTACACAGGTTTTATCATTCCATCATCAATGACTCAGTTGAGAGCTACTCAAAAACAATAAATAGATTTAAAAAATACTCTTCATAATTTCCTTTGACCTAATCTTGGTTGGCATGTTAAATGTATGATTAATCCCTTAATAAATTTTAATCAACTCATGGTACTAACCCTTTCATTGACATAATATAGGTGAAAACCAATTATCATGCATTGTTTTACTCACCATCTTTTAATATTCACATAAGCCTAAGTCAAGGCTATTACCAAGGCAAAAAATGATTGACTTGCAAGTAAACCGAGACTTAGGTCAAAACTTAAAGTCAAATAAACTTGACTTATTTTGAATTTGAAGTTGAAATATGGACATCAAAGACAATCTATATAAAAATGAATAAACAACATGTACAGTTGGATGGATGCCAATAATAATTGTTAAAATACAAAATTCATGCAAATTATGCATATAATAAATAAATATTGTAAAATGACACAAAGAAGGGAAATTACCATTAGTAAGAATAATTCCATTGAATTATAACATTTTAATTCCACTTAACAATTTTCAACCTTTCAAAAAAAATTAGTGTTTTAAGGTGTTGCATTGATCATTAGTGAGTTGTTCACATGTAATTGCAAGCACTTCATTATTCCTATTGAAATACAAGAATTGAAATGAAGCTAACATTATTTAAATTGATGCCTCCTTTCAAGATAACAATGTAATTCATCAATCATTTACCTATAATGATCAATCATGATTTTTTTTTTTAAAATCTCAGTAATGCACACAATTACCCATACTATCTGATTTTTGGTAAGATCTAGCTTCAGCACTTTGGGGGATATGACATCCTCATCTCCTTAAAGAGGTTCCATCCTGTTGCCTTAGAATACAATTGTAAGCCATGGGTCCTTCAAACCAGCTTATGATCTATATAATTACTCTCTTGTAGGATGGAAAATAAAGCATTCCTACCTTTTCTACTTTTTTCAACCAACAATACTATGAATAGGCAAGAATAATGAAGCTAATTCCACTTTTTAAAAGAAATAAAAATCATGTTATTAACTAGACTTGCAAACATATTACAATAGGTCATAACTTCTTAATTCAACTAGATTTTCAATAATATTCTCAGTTTAGTGAAACATATTTTCAATAACTCTGATATTTATAGAGTATACTAGCATTAGACATTCTCCCACACATGCCAAGGTACCATAATACCTCTAGTTATTATTATTTACTCCCATTCAAGCGTTAGTGCAACATCTTTCACCAACTGCAACGGATATTAGAGAAGTTGTCGGTGGCATTTATATGCAACCTTTTAGTTTTCAAGCATGCTCTCCATCACATTGTGATATCATGATGGTCCACAATAAACATACCCAACATTAAATTTAACCATAAAGGGGGCTCAAAGCATTCACCCATTTCCCCATTCAAATTTTTGAGGTTGGTATCTAAGATTTTAGCACACCCTGATTAGGACTTTTTTTACCCACTTAAGGGTAAAACACAAGAAACAAAATTCTATTATGGAAACCAAATCAACCATGCTTCAAAATATCATTTCCAACATGGGTATGGCTAATTTAACTCAATGATTTATTACCTTATTGTGATTATTCATGCACTTACCATTGCCAATAAAAACATATAACCATCCATGTACCTATTGTTTTCCAACAAGTAAGACCTTGAAAATTCATCTTAAAATTTCATTATGGGGAATCATGGATATGTATTTCCAAGCACACATCTACACGTTAGAATGCACTTACTTGTTCATGCTAGAATATCACAAATTAGTGGAGGTAATATGCTCAAAATAATAGAAATAACTTCTAATAACCTTTGATTTTAAGCTTGCTTGGATGAGTTTTTAGATCAACCACACTAAATTTGAACCAAAGGAACATGTTCTAGAAGGACCTTCAGTATGGACTATATTATAATTTAAATTATTTTTAGTACTTACTAAAATTATACTTCCATTTATATCTTTCCAATTTAAAAGGATAAGTAGTGCTAACCTTCCTCACTTTAATAAAAAAATTGGCATATTAACTATTACTTTTAGGCTAATTTTTCCCAAAATTTTAGCTATGCAAAAGACAATGTTAATTCATTCCACTGAAAGAATACAAGTTGCAGTTCAAACTTGGGAAAGGGCTTCCAATTTCAACAAGGGAATTATAAAACAACTTAATGTTGCCCATTATATGAGGCACCTTCATATGAATCTAGTTAAAGCAAAGAAACATACTACTTTAAATTTGAGAACATATAAAATAATGATAATGGACTCAATGATTCAAATTTTCCTCATGGCATGAATTTATTACCTTCATAATTCATGAATTGGACTTGCCTTAGCATAAAAAATCATGCTAGGTGATTTTTTTGAAAATTTCCTTAATTAGCAACATTCCATGTCTTCATATGCCCTATTCAGACATTCATTGTCTCCAAACATGGAATGATATTAATACAAGAGTCCATCATGCTACAATTTATCAATATCCATCAAAACAAAAGTAAGAAGTTACCTCCTTAAAGGTATGTTATGTTGTCTATCAATAATAACCTATGCTATAATAACTATCATAGTTTGATGGTGTTTTAAAAGAAACTGAAGACAAGAAACCAACGTTTATAAACCTGAAAATAAGGATCATAGCAAGGGAAGTTATTCATACAAGTTATGATTAGCACATGAGCAATTAAAATTTTAGATCAAACCAAGTAGTATGTCAAACATATAACTTATTCCTTATCAAGTATTGATCCATATAAAATAATTTTCATCATAATGAATCATATTAGTTATAACACTTTCGTGGAAATCATGTTGGTTGGTTGAGACCAATACTTAATGCAACATGAACATAATTGGCTTTAGGGATTCCAAATATAACAACACCTCTTCCAAAGAAAAGGTTTTTTCCAAAATATATTTTAATTTTTAGTTATCCATTGCACCACCAATAATTAATACCAAACTTTAATTTCTCATGGAATAATAATGACTCACAATGTTCCTTCATAGGTAGGGACTCTTGAACTTCACTGACTTGTCGAAATAAGTTAGCAATATTCACCTAATTTAGCCCTATAGGTTTGAGTCATTTCCCTAGACTTACCTAGGAACATCATGCTCTTAACAACTTATAATTACCTACCCATATAATTCATTAATATATGTTGGGCAAGTGTCCTTAATTCTAAGAGTGAAGTTTTGTCAAATGCCTCCTATTGACCTACCCATACAAGTCAACGACAAACAAGTGATACTTTCTACAACATAATAATTCAGTTCAGGAAGCGTAGACGTATCCAAGGTTATAGATGAACATATTATTAATATGGAGATTTTATATTTCCCTAGAATGCTTCATCTCCAAGGAAAATGATTGACTCCTAGCTCCTTAGAGTCACAAAATAGAGCATTGTCTTATTCAGATCTTGAGAGACTAAATGTCTCTTATAAAGTCACATCATAGTTATGTTCAAGATAATCAAAATTGTTCTTGATTTCAATGATCAAAATAATTTACATTATTTTTTTAGATATCCCTAGGATTTCAACATAGGTTCTAATACCAAATGTCATAATTTCAAACCTCAAAACATTGAAAAATTGAGGATGTGAATATCAATATACATATGGTATTGATTATATCTTTTAAACATTATTTTGATGTTATCTGATTTAAGACTAAGACCTTGTACACAACCCATGAATGTTAATCAAAAACTAAGGTGAAACTTAGCTTCAGCGATAACTGACTCCAAGATCAAACAATAATAATTAACACAACCTTTAAGAATACAAAACAAGTAGTAAGCATAACTCAATAATGTTTTTAAAAATACTTAAAATGTGATTAAAAAAGGATAGAGAAATAATTGAGCTAATATAACCAGGTACTCAATTATAAAACTAAATAATTGAAAACCAATACTACACACAATGTTCAAAATAGTTTTGGCTCTTCCATATGAGAGTAGAGCTGCTCATACAATATGTTACGAGAATTATTTTTTCTTGTCTACCACTCTAATGTGATTTTTACCAACTTTTTACAGCCATACAATCTAATTAAAAATATGATAAGCAATCAATATTTAAACAATCCTAATTTATAATCTTAGATCTTTTATGAATTACAAGATCCAAATGAATGACCTCAAAATATTGTTTAAACTATAAGATAAAATGCTAAAGCTTCACATATAAATTTATTTATACATATAAAGATTAAAAACTCTAAGTAAGATACTAAGGCACACTTATCAATACCAATAACACCTATGCATTAGGATAAAATTTCTAAGACCCTGTATTATACCCTTTTTAAAGCGAATGTACAACTATGAAGCAATACATAAATCTTTTTCTTCATAATCCAATCAATGCATAATCAAATGATATCAATGCACATATTAAGAGACATTTCGATAATGAAATCTACATGGTCCAACTAAACTCATCATACATATCTTAATGAAGCTATTGTCTTCCAATAATAAACAAAAATGACCTAATATGGTTTATAATCAATTGTGTCCTAAATCAAGTATAAATCAACACTAAATATAGGAGGCTTATCATACTTGATAATTATATTATAGGATCATAACAATATCATGCCCATACTAAAATTATGACTAACATCAGATAGATAATGCCCATGCCATCAATATTAACCCCTTAACATACTGAGTTGAAACACCTTATCAATATCCTTTCAACTAATGTACCAAGCTTGACACACTACTAATTAAAGCAAAACAAATTCTTGTTCACCAATAATCAAGAAAGTAATAGATTTCAAATTAAAAATCAGCTCATTTTTATACTCACATGCCAACAAGACATAGTATCTAAGCTCATAGCCGACGGAAAATAATTTACAAATGCATAACCAGAAAAGGGGAATCCCTTAACTTCGTAAAACAAACCGTTCTTTTACAGGAAATAACTCTTCAAAGGAAAAACTTGTTTTTATGAATCTCAAGAATATATATACGAACCAAGATAAATCTATAGTCGGGAAATTAATTTTTATGAACTCAAATGATTATTAGTGGTATTTAGGAATCAATTTCCAATATAGATCCCAAGCAAAACCTATAAAGTTTTAGCTTGGTCCACAGGGATTGGTCCAATAAAGGATAGACAAATATAAGTTTTAGGTTTCGATTTAATATTCACCTAAAACACCAGTTTACAGAGATTCATTCACAAAATCTGCATTCTCATAACTTTTATTAATATTAAATAAGAAATCAAACGATCAACTATTTTTGAAATTAGGGAAATTCGCCATAAAGTTGAATGAGAAGTGGGTTTTATGCCTGTCCTAATGCTAATCTCGTTTTGGCCAAAAAAAAACATGTACAGCAGTTTTGGAAGCACAATAAAAACTCATCAAAAATAGATTTCATTGGAAAAATATACAAAACTAACAAATACTTCATGCATATACACCTATAACTCAAAAAATTCAACGTAATGGTTTACCAATGTCAAGTGAAATACCAGATTAATTTCATTGAGAATAAAAGTTACATACATTAACATGCAAGCCCCTCTTACCCATTGAAAATAAATATATTTAAGTTTAATAACGTTGTATTCGAGCGTTCCTAATATACAATGGAAAAATTACAAGGCCAACCATATATATTGTCGCATTTAAAGTAATGATAACTTCACATCATCTAAGTATCATATGAATGGCTACAAGATAATGAATCAAGTTTACACCACTTATATTTTCTAGAAATACATCATCATTTTATTAACACAAGAAAATTTAAATAAGGTTATGTAAGTATAAACTGGCAAGTATTTGATTTTATACTTCACTACGCTAATTTAAAAATATTGAATCAAGACAATTATATTAATAGAAAATTAACAAGTTAAAAACAATTGATATTGTCCTAAAGAGTAAGTAGCTACTTAAACCATAATTGAGTAAATTAAATAGGTCAATTAAGTATGTAATGTAAACACTTAAAATTGGTCACAACTGGTTTTCGACTAGAATTTAGATTGATCCTTACCAACCATTACAAATTAAGCCTAGAAATTACTAAACGTCTCAAGTTTGCTTGTGCATCGTTCATCAAATCTCAAAATTATGTTGAGACATCTTTAATTGGGTTATCCTATCGTATGCAACCATAACCTCTCACGGATTCATCCCTAATCATCCTACGACATCACAATAGTCAAGTTGGCTTATGGACCTATTAAGTAGGGCACTTGCACACATAAAATCAAATCTTGAAAGAGCTAAATGTCTAATTAGAATTAATTAATAAGCTAAACCAAATTAAATGCCTAGTTGAATTATCCATGTGCAATTAATGAAATAATAAAAAAGGAAATTCAAAAATATGAAATATCCTAGCTTTTCATGATTATATTTATGAATTGCCAAGCCTTTGGAAAATATCTCTTTTTGGAGACCCATGCCTATTCATTGAAAATCATGATTATTTGACACCTTTCAATTCTATTGGGGTTAGATTTGGCTCACTCAGGTTAGGTTTTAACCCATTCCATGTTTAAACTACACCTTAACTCACTTGGGTTGGGGTTAGTTCCTAAGCCTATAAATACAAGCCCTTGCCTCTTCATTTCAAAGCTTGGATATTGTAGAGTTATAATGTAATTTTTGTTTCATGATTCATATCAATAGTGTTATAATGCCAAAATATTGAGCTAAGCAATCATAAGCCATATCAAGCTAACACATGCCAATGGTGCCAAGGAGAGAAGGAGATACACAACCTCCATTGTCAAAGACTCTTTGAGCACAAATCAAACAAGCCAACTCAACAACGCATTTAGAACATTCAAGGAAGGTGATGATCTTATGTCTTTTGTATTTTAGTTGTGTTTCTAATTATCTTTTACTCATTAGGCTCCCCCTGAGATCTAGGCTTGTAAGTGTTAGTGTTGATGTATTTTTATTTGAGTTTTATTTACTTGTTATAACACAATACTAACCTCCCTTCTTGGATTCCTATGATCACAAATGGTATGCCTAGTAGGACCTAAAGCATCCCATGTAGCAAGGAAACCAAAGTGCAACTCATAATATTTCAAATGAAAGCTTGACCATCATAAAAAATTTAGTTTTATCTTTATTTTTATCATATTCTATTTTTTTGTCACACATAATTTATACAGTGATTGATATTAGTTTCCCCTAAATAACATTAGTCCTATCCTAACTGGAATTAGTCAATGTGAAGGTCAGAACATAGAGAGAAACTTGGTTTTTGAGCTTTCTTTAAGTTCTTAGTTGATTTTCTTGGTTGTATTGACTTGTATACTCTCTGTCTAATCACCTTATTGTAGGTTTTATGGATCTTTTATACTAGTTTGGGATAATAAACATTTTTTAGAAAAAAATTGTTTTACCTTCGAGTTCATAGGTAATCGACATCATTTTTAGTCGACCGGCATTAGTTGCTTGTAACTAGGATTGGTTCTTTGTTAAACCAATTAACATCAGTTGCCTTCTAATTGACATCAATCACTATTTACCAACATCAATCTTTGTGTAAAAAAAATAGAGACAAACCTAATATCTCAATTTGACAAGTGTTTTTCTCATCTATAATTGTGCTTCAAAACAAAAGGAAACCCTTTAAAAATTTTAGGACCAAAGCGGGAGAAGAACATAAATTTTCAAGTTCTAAGTCTTTAACATTTTATTTTGGTGCCAAAAAAGAATGGTTAGGCCTTGAACATTTTGTTTTAGTGATTAAAAGGAAAATAAATGTTTATGATTAGTTTGTTTTGTGAAATTTCTTTCAAGTTTACAACTTAAGCCAAGGGGCCAAAAACTTCATCAACACTTCATTTGGTGCATAAAATTAACACTTAGATTGCATATTCTTAGAAGTGTTTGTTTTATGCTAGATCATTTATAGTTGTATGTTTTTCACAAAATGGAGAGTGTGTGTATACTCTCCCCCCATCCCCTTTAGGAAATCTAGGTGACCAAAAGTGCTTCTTCTTTGTAATTTGTGGTTTTTCTAAGGCATGAAAAGAACATTGTATAGGCTTTCCCCAAAACCCATATGGTTTAGTGATCTAAACACAAATTTTAAATTCTTTTCACTTGGTCATTTATTTTTAAGCAAGTTAGCCTATAAGTGGCAGTTCATAGCCTCCTCACAAGTTCTTTAGAGGTGTTTTGACCCAAGAATTCATCTCCCAGAATCATATCAACTCTATTCCATAATGAGGTATATAAATCATGGCATATGTACTATAATTGCCAAAGGGTTGAGCAACTAATCTCTTCAGTCATAATGAAAACTTGAGTTAGGTCTAGCTAACCAAGGGATTTTACTAAAAAGTACATAGATAGATTATTATTCAAAGTAATAGACCCTTGCATAGTAAGTTAGTTGATATGAACTCAATTGATGTGGGGAATCTATAGTGGTAAGCACACTTGGGACCATCTAGACAGTCAAAAAAATTAAGTTTTAGAACAACCCCACTTGTTGTGGACATATTGTTTATGTAGGGTGAGCAGCCCAAAGTTTCATGTCATAATACAATCTCTTGGGAGAAGGGGGGTGTAAAAAACCTACTATTTCATGTGCTTTTATTTTTGGATTAACACTTAAAATCCTTTCAAGAGCACACACACACACACACACACACACACACACACACACACACACACACACACACACACACACACACACACACACATATATATAATTCAACGATACAATACAACCTTGTCAGTTATAGGATCTAGGACATTGCATTTAGATGTTTGTGTCATATCATCCTTTATTGCTTAGTTTTTTAGTCTAAATCTATTTGTTTGTATTCCCACATCAAAACAAGTTTTGTGCTCACATCACTCCTTTGTTTGAGGAGGTGTTACATTATCTATTTGATACCATACCTTTACCTTAGTCTTTTGACAAATATTTGTGTGTGTGTCACTTAATTGGAAAGGGTAACATTACACTGCCCAATTCATTTCGAGCATTTTCGCCTTTCAATCTTGAAACAAACCATCGATCATATCTTTATATTATTATAATGTCATTACACTACTCAAATCATTTCATAGACTTATTTGCCTTGTGACTAATTCCATTTTTTGAAACCAAAACTGTGCATGCCTTTTGGATTTGTACCTAGTATAGTTGTGCCATTCAATTTTTTATAGATTTTTCTTTGTTCAAAGAAGCCTAGTTTTCCTAAGTTTAGTTAATAATTAACCTTGATAATTTCAATTCTAAACATTGATTAATTTATGTTTGTGCCTTGTCTAATTTGATCTTAGACATCGATCTTTATATTTTGGGTTGTGTAACTTAGATTAATTCTTTACCTAATCAAAAAACTATTGTTTGTGCCTAAATTTGAGAGAAATAGCTTATCTTTGTATACCTAGAGTTTTTATGCCTTATACCAATTGAACAAGTTTATGTCTAAAAGTCGAATGCCTATTCTATGCCAAAGTGTTTCAGATTTGTTATATTAAATCACACCCCTTCATTTAAAGTCTAAATTTTGTGATTGTTTTGCCAAAAGTCCTAGCACATGCCTATTTGAGCCTAGCTTTTAACACAGCATTTAGTCAAAAAACTTAGAAACTTTTATTTTCTTAGATTAGACTTGTTTGGAACACTTTGAACTTGGAGTTTAGTATTCTAGTTTTAGTTCATCCACTTGAACTTTTTGTGTGAGACATTTGAAGTTAGACATTTGACATTAGATTATTTTTACCAAGTTTTAGCATAGACCTTTTTGGAGATATAAATCCATCCTAAACCAAGTTAGATCAAGTTTAAACCATTTGTCTTTTGGATAATGTTTTTCAGAGTTTGTAAAACTCTAGGTATTTTGTAGAGTGTCCATCATTAATGTGGATATGTCTCATTATAATTATGGTATAAACATATAAAATACAATTTATGATATAATAAATACAAAAATAACTTTATTCAAGACCCCTATGGTGAATAAGTGGTTTGTGAGACGGATCCATATCCTCCTTACAATCCTCAATATGGGGAACAAAGCCAAGATCCTTAAGCACAATGTTTGGTAATACCTTATTTTGACTGTTTGGAATATGATCTTTGCCCTCTCACCTATCATGTCATCTAATCTCCAACCTATACCATTAACCCTCCTTTGAATTGTGTGAGTCACTAAAATCCATAGTGTCTAAGGATTACCATTCCAAGACCTCATTCTTTGGATTGTATAAGCAATCAAACTTCACAACACCCTAACATTTTTATTTTAGGACCTCATCTTTCAGATTTCATGATCCACCAAATTCCACAACATCCAAGGATTTCTATTCTAGGACCTCATCCTTTGTCTTATGTGAGAAACCAAGCTCCATATTACCCTACCATTTCTATTATAGGACCTTGTCTTTTGGCTTGTGAAAGAAATCAAGCTTCACAATGCCCTACCATTTCCATTTTAGGACCTCATCCTTTGGATTGAGAAAGAAACCAAGCTTCATAACACCCTACCATCACTATTCGAAGACCTCATCCTTTGGCTCATGATATCAACCAAGCTTCAGAACACCCTACCATTTCTATTTCAAGACCTCATCCTTTAGATCATGATAGAAACCAATATTTTTAATTCCCTACCATTTATATTTTAAGACTTTATATTTTGTCTTGTGTGAACAACCAAGCTTTACAATTTCTTACCATTACCATTCCTAACCCTTCCATGTATGGTAACTCGTTATCATAATAAGGTTATTTAATCATGACTAGACAAGTCACAATTATTATCTTAGGCCATAAACCAACTTTTGTTAAGCCTATTAGTATCCAATCACCAACCATTATTCATCCATTGATAACTATTACCCACTTTAGAAAACCCATACTAATTGTCCATCCCAAACTGAGCCAATTAATAACTCTCTAACCAAGACAATCATTCAGAGACCAAGATATGTTCAAAACTAGTATTTTACAACCACTTGTAAACCAAGGACAAGAAAACCAATTAAGCCACAATGTTTTTGTTGAACCAACCATTTGTGATAAGTCAACCTATGATGAATCACCTTTTTATCCTATTCCCATTGTTGAGGAGTCTCACTCTAACAAACCAGCCTTTACTGAGTCACATCTTAATGATTATAACTACCTTTGGGAAAATCATTATCTCAACCATATGCCTATTTTTAAAGAGCCTTCCCTTGACAAACCAGTCTCTATGGAGTTGTCTCTTGACCTTTTCCACTTGTTGAGAAGTCTCACTTTGACAAACCAGTCTATGTGGATCCCATTATGCCATCATAGGTCATTCCTTGTCCCATACCAAAAATTTAACAAGACATCATTGTAGAAATATACACACCAAATGAAGAATAAAAATTAAAGTCAGGTTTTATTTTTTAACTAGCATCAGATTTAGAATAAAAAATAGAATCAACATTAGTCTCTACATCAAATTTAGAGTCCCTTGAGTCAGAGTTAGCTTCAAAATTAGAATACATTCATGGTTGTTACAACATTGGTTACTCATGCCTTGAAGATCAATTTGCATATATTTTTTATACTTCCATGGTTTTTAAGGATAATTACTTCAGCTTTGACATAAGTTCTCCTAGTATCTTCTATGAAGATTATGTAGCCTCATTTCATTCGATTACCATTTCACATACCATTAACACCAACCAACATAACCATTCTATTGACCTTCCACCTCCCACAAGTGTCAATTGGGACCGAAATAATCACACTTTGTTGAATTAAATCCATGGTGAAATATCAGTTATAGAATATCAAAGGGGATAAAACCACATTCATTCAAAATAAGAACAATCTCCTAGTGAAACCTTTCTGAAAGTGCTAAGGGGAAATCAAATTCCAAACTCAGCATCTTCTAGTGAAACCTTTTCAGAGATGCTAGAAGACAATCAAAGTCAAAAGTTAATGTTTCATAGTGAAGCCTTATCAAAGGCATTATTGGATAATTAAGACAACTTAATTGGTGAAACCCTCATTAAAGTGCTTATAGCTGAGCACAACAGTTCTTCACTACTTAATGCAGACATTATCAAAGATGAAATCAATATAGCTTTCAATATATAGCCTAATCAGATTGTAGGTACTCTCAGGCCTAAACAACATAAAAATATGGTATTCCTATCGAGAGTATGTTCAAAAGTCTTTAGCCCTGCCACATTATAATCCACAACATTGTTCATTTATTTTACAGCCATTATACATTCTATTATCATCCATATTTACATTACCAAAATAGAACTATCATCCACTATGTATCCTTATTTACCATCCTTGGCCACACTTTCCTTCATAGAGGACACAAAGATATGTTGTCTTGATTCTTGAAGGAAATAGAACCAACAACCAATGAAGATCAAAACAACATCATTTATGTCCAAATCTATAGTAGGTTCTTGATAGAACAACTATTCAAAAGAGGCGTGGGATAGTAATTTAAATGATTGATTATTTTAGATGTATCATATTATAATCAAGATGTTCATCTCCACATCAGCAAGAACAATAGAACCATTGACCAAAAACCATACCTCTTTCATTTACCTTACCATTTTCCTTCACCAAAATCATTTACCTTGATGTTTTCATTTACCATTCCTCTTGCCATTATTTCATACCCTGTCATTTCCCTTATCACTTGGGGGAAACCCTCTTACCATTTAACCCAATTTTCATACAATCATCATCCCAAATAGTACCCTATGCCATTTTATCATACCATCTCTATTAGACCAAATCCTATTTTTAGCCATATTACCTACCCTTTTTTATTTTTATTCCTTTCATTCTTCCTGCACCTTATATGAGGGGATTCTGATACAATTTTAGTAGTTTATGAATTTTTTGTTTCAATAAAAGTCTATTAAATTAGTGTGACATTGGATCTAGCTAGTTATCTTTCATTCACATTTGACTGGTGCTATTGATTATAACCACCTATGGGCAAATTAGTAGTCCACCTTGTGTTACTAATTATAACTACCTATGGGTAAATTAGTATCACTAACCTATGTCATTGTTTCCTAATTATAATCACCTATGGTAAAATTAAGAACAATGCTTTTTAAAAAGCATGAGCCACATCAAGCCAACACATTCTAATTGTGCTAAGGATAGAAGGAGATGCACAACCTCCATTGTTAAAGACTTTTTGAGCACAAACCGAGCAATCCAACTCAACAAATCATTTGGATAAGTCAAGGAAGGTAAGGGATCTTGTGTATTTTACATTTTAGTTGTGTTTATAATCATCTTTTGTTCATTAATCTCCCCCTAAGATATAGGCTTGTAAGTGTTAGTGTTATTGTGTTTTTATTTGAGTTTTGTTTACTTGTTTTATTACAATACTAACCTCCCTTCTTGGATTTTTAGTATCACAAATGGCATGACTAGTGGGACATGTGGGATATAAATTTACATGATTTATTAGTCTAGTTGTATCACATGTTGACTAGGATGTGCATATTCACATTAGTAGGAATAACATAATCATATTGCCTCGGCTAGAAATAATTTGCCAAAACCATACCTTGGCCAAAAACATTTACCTTGCCATTTCCATTTTCCATATACCTTACCATTTTCATTTTTCCATTCCCTTGCCATTTACATTACCTTATCACTTGGAGGCAACCCTCTTGCCATTATATCCAATTATCATCCTATCATTTTTCCTTATGATCTACCCTTTACCGTTTTACCATGACATCCATATTAGACCAAAGCCTATTTTTAGCCATCCTACCTAGCCTATTTTGATATTGGTTCCTTTGATTCCTCCCACACCTTCCATGAGGAGATTTTGATCTAGTTTCAACAATTTTAGAATTCCATTTTTAAATGATAATCTATGGAATTAGTGTGACAATGGATCTAGAAATTTATCTTTCATTCATGTTTGAATAGTCCTATTGATTATAACTACCTATAGACAAATCAGTAGTCCACCTTATGTTACTAATTATAAATTCCTATGGGAAAATTAATATCATAGACCTATGTTATTGTTTCTTAATTTTAACTACCTATGGGTAGATTAAGAATAACACCTTTTACCATACTTTATTGCATCACCTTGTCATTGTTTTTTTCATTTGCCTGGCCATTTTCTTTGAATTTTAGACTTGTGACCTAGTCAGTTCTCACTACCTTTTATGTTGGTGGTACTATGGTGACTTCAGGTCCTATTGGGACTATGTAGGCCATTCTTAATTCACATTGAGGTAAGCTCAATCCCTCTTTTCCATACTCTCTTACCAATTTATGATAAACCTAATCCAACACTCTCACCATTTTATAAGTGGTATCTTGTGATTCTCTATCAAATTAAGATACTCAAAAAATTCCAAAAAAAACAAAAAATTAAAAAATCCAAAAACATTTGTCTTGTTTAAGCCTAGTTAGTCATCCTTGATCTGCCCTAGTGGGGAAAATCCATTATTAGGATGCTTTATTTTGATTTTAATTTTAGGTTTTTTATGTGTTTGTTTTCTTAGTTGTTAGTTTATTTTCTCATCTGTTTGTTTTCTTTCAGTACTGTGCCTTGACTCAATCTATATGTGTCAATTGGGTGATTCCTTATGAAATATTCTTGAGTGTATCCATATTCATATATCAATATAGTAATCATGGTTTTTATCATTGTTGCATTGTTTTCAAAATTTTATTGGATTAGGAGTCATTTCTTATGCATATTTCAACAAATTTCTCATGGTGTTCTATCATGAGGTATACCATCATGTGCTATAGAAAAAATAAGCTCGGAGAGTTTACATGGAAATGCAGTAATGATATATATCCTTGGTACCAAAAACATTCTTGATCTAATCCAACTTATATCCTACAACATAATAATTAAATAACAAAAGAATTTTCATCATTACTAGTTTAGACAAGCATCTTCCTACTTGTAGGTTTCCTAAATTCATCTTTATCATATTTGATAATTACCATCATCTTCCATATCATGTTTGCCATAATCAAAATGCCAATGATTCTAATTACCTATAGGCAAATCATTGTGTTTCTATCCATTTGAAGGTTGATGATTATAACTGTCTATAGACAAATTATTATCTTTCTTCTGCCCAATTGGGGCACATTTTCATTATGATAATGCTTATAACTACCTTTGGGCAAACCATTATCTCTATATGACTAATGATTCTAATCATTATTTACCCTTTTGATGATTATAACTGCCTTTGGTAAAATCATCCTCTTGTTACCCTATGCATTTTTCAATGATTATAACTACCTTTGGGAAAATCATTACCTTTTTGTTCCACTTATGCCGATGATTATAATCACCTACGAGTAAATCATCATGTTCATCTGCCCTAATTAAGGAAGATCCATATTCGACTGATTATAATTGATTATGGACAAATTAATCTCTTCCAGCCCATTTCATCTTTTTGGTCTAATTATTTCCTCCTTTCAAAGGATTGATTTCCAACCCCTTTGCCAACCACTCCTTCGAAGGGGAACCTATAGTTCATCCATCATCATTGAAGTCATAAGCATACAGGACCTTTTAATTCTTAGAAAAGATGTTATTATGCTTATATCTTGTAATTCCTTTCCAAATAGGGATAAACTGTAGACACCTAAAATTGGCCACAATTGGCTTTCAATCAAACTTTAGACAGATTCCTACCAACCATTACATTTAAGTATAGGAATTACTAAATGTCCTAAATTTTCCTATGTATCATTCATCAAAGCTCAAAATCATTTTGAGACATCCCTAATTGGGGTATCCTATCATATGCAACCATAACCTCTCATGAATTCATCCTCAATCATCTAGTGACATCAAAACAATCAATTTGGCCTATGGACCTATTAAGTGAGGCACTTACACATATAAAATCAAATCTTGAAAGAGCTAAATGGCTAATCATAATTAATTAATAATATAATCCAAATTAAATGCCTAGTTGAATTATCCATGTGAAATTAATGAACTACTAAAAATAGAAATTTAAAAATATGAAATATCCTATCTTTTCATGATTCCATTTGTGAGTTATCAAGCCTTTGGAAAATATCTCAAAATATATCTTTTTTGAGACCCATGCCTATTCATTGAAAATCATGATTATTTGACACCTTTTAACTCTAATAGGGTTATATTTGACTCACTTAGGTTAGGTTTGAACCCATTCCATGTTTAAACTATACCTTAACTCACCTTGGGTTGGGGTTATTTTCTAAGCCTATAAATACAAGCCCTTGCCTCTTCATTTCTGTGTTTGGATATTTTAGAGTTATAATGTAGGTTTTTTTGAATGACTAATATCAATAGTGTTATAATTCCAAAATATTGAGCTAAAAAATCATAAGCCACATCAATCCAACACATGTCAATAGTGCTAAGGAGAAAAGGAGATACACAGCCTCCATTGTGAAAGACTCTTTGAGCACAAATCAAGAAAGCCAACTCAATAAAGCACTTAGAGAATTCAAGTAAGGTAAGGTATCTTGTGTGATTTCAATTTTAGTTGTGTTTCTAATTGTATTTTTTTCATTAAGCTCCCCCTAAGATCTAGGCTTATAAGTGTGAGTGTTAGTGTGTTTTTATTTGAGTTTTGTTTATTTGTTTTAACACAATACTAACCTCCCTTATTGGATTCTTGTGATCACATATAATAAACTAAAATAAATACCAAATCATATATCATAGTCACTAAAATATCAATAGATAAAATTTCCATTCATTTTTAAGTAAAATATGCAATGACAAATTATGAATCAGCTATTATATCCATCCATAAAAGATAAAATAGTATAAAAATCAACTATAAAACAAAATATGAACTGAATATATCTATCAATGATTGATATTATTATTATTTTATGCATTTCCAATATGGATATGATGTATTTAATCCAACAAATCACACAAAAGCCTGAGAATCAAAATGTACATGATATTATTCATTTCATTCAAAGCTAATGCCCTCTAATCAAGCCTAGACACAAAAATTAATCACTAGATGATTTATAAATTTAAAACTAATATAAAATAGGTATGAACATTATTAACTCAAAACATTAAAATAAAATAATTATCTTAATCATTATGTTTTATAGACCAGGATTTGAACATGAAACTTATATTTATGCTCATAATCAACTAGTATTTTATTCTATAGTATGAAGCACAACTCTCAAAAAAATCAAAAAATCCTTAACATGAATCTAAATAATATTAATGATAACCTTGGTATTTTGTTACCAAACATAAATAAAACTTCATTTCATATATCCATTTAGAAATGATCATAGGGATAACTTCAATTATTTACATCAAACCTATGAGGGTTTATTTATGAATTTAAAGTGTTTGTATATTCATAATTAAATGTTAAAAAAACATAAAAAAGTATAAAAAAGTAATTTACCCATGTTTAAATAATGTAACACTGTTCTCAAATGGTTATAACACTTACCCAGAGGTCAGTAATCACAATAATGAATAACTCCTTAGCATACCTCCTTCAATAAGTATTTATATGTCTATATATGTATATGTACCCACATACCTGTACATATGTCTATTGAAATCAAAATAAAAACCAAAAACTATCAAATCTCATATAGTCTTAATAAAAATCAACACATTTTATATAATAGTATCCTAGGTTAATAAAATAATACTTTCCTAGAATGTCAAGGTTTTCACTTATTCTTCTTACTCCCTTTGTCTCCCTTGGCTACTCCATTCTGAGCATTGCCTCTTGAAATTTTTGTTAAACTTTAAAAATATACAAGGTATGAAACAACAACATAGTGGGTTAATAATGCCCATAATAGCTCCCTAAGAACTCTATGCACATATCTACCTTTGCATGACTATGTCATAGGTATCTTACCTAAATTATTTATGGTTCACCTACCTTCCTACTCATTGGTTGAGCTCAATACCCTCACACATTATTTCCATTATGTCTGGGAATCATGAAATTAGATCAATAATGGATGATGCTTTTAAAATGTGAAAATATGTAAGACTCACAATTAAGAATCCTCAATTATTTTTGTTCCCTCATGCCATAACTTTCTATAATTTTATAGGGTTTCTCATTCCATGGTTAAAAACTTGGTTGAGATATATTCAAAAATAATAAATCTTACAAAAAAACTCATCATACTTGCCTTTGACCTAATCTTGTTCAATTTTATAAAAGTCTTATTAATACGTTAATCAAGGTTAAACAAATCACAACATTAACCCTTTACTTGACCTAACATAGGTCCAAACCATTTATCATACAACCACCTTGTGATATTTGCAACTCGTCATACTTGCCTTTGACCTAATCTTAGACAATGTTATAAATGTCTGATCAATACCTTAATCAAGGTTAAACCAATAACAACATTAACCCTGTGATTGACCTAATATAGGTTCAAACCAACTATCATGCATCCAGCTTTTAAGTGTTGCATAAGCCTGAGTTATTGTTATCACTAAGATGGATAATGATTGACTTACAAGAAAAATGAGACCAATGTAAAAACATAAATACAAAGAAATTTGATTTATTTAAAATTTCAATTGAAAATATGAATACCAAATACACTCTAAAAATGAATAAACAATGTGCATAATTGGATAAATGCCAATGATGATCATTAAAATACATAATTCATGTAGATTACACAAAACATAGATAAACATAATAAAAATTATATAACTAAGGTAGATGGTGGTTACTAATAATTATTCAAATGAATTATATAATTTTAATTCCATTTAACACCTTTTTACCTTGCATAAATAAGATCATAGATTTAAGGTATTGCATGGACCATTAGCAAGAATTTCACATCCACTTGTGAAAACTCAATGATTTTTATTCAAATAAAAGAATTGAAAGTCAGATAGACTTATTTAGAGTGACTCTTCATTTCAGTCTAAAAATGAAATTCATCATGAATTTACCTATAATAATCAATCATAAAAATTGATAAAACCTCTTGGTAATGTGCATAATTACCCATGTTATTTGAGTTTTTGAAAGATATAGATTTGTCACTTCAGGGTATGACACTAAATACTTTTACAAAAATAAGGTTACATTATGGATCATATGTTTGGATTTAATTATCTAGGAATAGGAAGTGACGTTCTTCCTCTCTCTTGGGTTGAAACACATGCAAGAACTAAAACTACATGAGCCTTGATTATGAACATGTGTTATATATTTAAGATCAAAATTATGGTGATATTCCACTATTTGTATAAACCTCCATAATATTCCATATGATTATGGCATCTATTAGAGGTGGATGATATTTTTCATCTACACAAAACATAGTCTAACTTATAGAGTTTAGTCTACATAGTTTCTAAGTCTATCTCTTTGTTTCCAAGGATTGTAAGGATATGGGTGATTTTTTTTCAATTATTAATATTTTTTTATTAATACTTATTTTTGTATTGATAATTTATAGTTCATGGTAATTTGATCTTTTTATTTTATCACTAGGTATCTAAATTATCATATTTTATCTCATTTTCCTTGTGTCATCATTTAACAAAATTGGTATAGTGTTTTAAATAATTGTGTTCCATTTTTTAAACATTTTTGTGAACCCTTCCATTTTAAAACCTACCAATAATGGGATTTCATTACATATTTCCCTCTCAGTATATTATTTTGGTTGTTTTATAAATTTATTTAACCTTTTAGGGTTTTATAAGTGTAATTCCTATGTTTGGTTAAAGGGCTTAGATGCCTATATAAGTTAAATAAATATGCAATAATTAAGTATTGATTTATTATGATTTTGAACTTGTTTGAATTTATATAAATAGAAACAAATATAGATAAATAGAGACTTATCTAAAAACTAAATGTCACGAATGATCTGGGTTCTAAAATTTGAGATATGGATAGTAGTCTATGTTGTCAACAAGATTCTCATATTTGTCTATTCACTAGATAGTAGTGCCTATTTTGAATAGTAGAACCATTTGTGTGTAGTGTCCTAAATGTGGTGCTAATGTCCCCTTTGTGGGACTATTATTATTTTTATGGATTACTTGTACCCATTTTTTTATGTTATGTTCTTGCATGATTGAAACCTATAGCTTGGAATTATACCTACAAAACTTGATTTGATGTGTATACCCTAATCTCCTTGTAAGTATGGCACAATCAATAATTTTGTATGTGTTAGTAGGATGTATTGGACATCCTTAACACCCTACTATGTAGACATTTGCCTTCAAACCAATACTTTGAGGAGGGTCCAAGTTTGATGTGGTTCTCCCACCTAGTTCTTTATGTATGTGCAAGTCAATGTTATAATGAGAGTGGCCTTGGATGCCTTGAATGTACTTTAGCTTTGAAATTATTGAAAATTGGAAATAGGGCTGTTTTAAATGGTATTATGCATAAATTATGGTAGAATCAGGATCAAATACCTTAATTTTACATAAGTTTGTCTTTGGTTTGAATAGCTTTTGCATATATTTTCCATCTAGTAAATAGAGGTGGATTAAACTTGTATTCATAGGGTTTTATTGCTTGTGTGAATACTAAAATAATCTTAGGTTGACCTTAAGAGTTGAACACATTTAAAAACATATCTTTTATGAATATATGATGCTAATGACACTAGCACCCAGTTGGGGATACTAGCACCATGTGGTTGTAGTGTCCAAAATATGGCGCTAATGTCTACTTGGTAGACTGCTAAGTAATTTAGATTGGGGTTTGAGATGACATTTATGGGACTATGTTATTACTATATGTAGGTGACCATGGTATATTGAATGATGAGAAAAAATAAGTCTAATGCTCAAAGATAGGTCTATGGATATCCTAGGGATAGGTTAACTCAAGTGACACTCTTATCATCCATTTACCACTTTTAGGTGATTACATTTACCCCTCCCCCTATGCTAGTAATGCATAAAAGTACAATGACTAGTATAAAGGAAAAATAATCATACCTAGACTTACCTTGGAAGTGAACCTTGTGTAGCTAAGTTTGAATATGTGAATCTAGGTCTACATATGTGTAACATGACCTAAAGTAATGTTCTACAATGAAACATGTAGAACGTAGTCCTTACTTAAGAGGTGATCAAAATCAAAAGACTATGTTGAATAAATGTAACTAAGTAAAATTGAGTAAAGATAGAGGAAATGAATTAATACACCTCATTAGGTATGTAAACAAATGAATTAACTTGGTGACAACTTGCATGTGTGAATACACATATTGATCATATCATTGAATAAATTGAATTGAGTTGATGGCTTGTTCAATCCTCATATGGGTGGATCAATAACTCAATCTAGTTTTGAATCCATCATTTTTCACCCTTTTTTGGTGGATCCTAATCTCTATGAATAGCTAGGATAAGACTTTAAGTATGTCAAACCCTCTCATATATGTGGATCAAGAACTCAAGTAGGCCATGACTCCACCATTTCCCTTTGTGTGAAGTAGATGCATCTATAAGTGAACTATCCAAAGTGTTGAAAGTATCTAATTGAGTAAATATAATTATGTATTTAGCTTCATAACCACTCAAGTATATTAGGCAACTTTCGGCCACTCAATAATACCAACCACTATAGATGGAGTAAAGAACAAATATGGTGACAACCTAGAATATGATAACAAGTGTATACAACATAGAGAATGACATGGAGTTTTCCATTCCATCTGATCAACATGTCTAAATATAGGTATATGAAAACAAATGTGCCACATATATGTCCCCAATCTGGAATCTGAGTATACCAAATCAAAATTGACTATGTGATAGATGAATTTGTGCAACTAAATTGAATGTATGAGTGATCATGCCACACATGATGCCCCCAAATCTAAGCAACTAGTGTGAATCTAAGTTGAAATGAATAAATTTGAGATAAATCTAAACATAACTACCAAACCTATGACTATATTTATTCAAATCTATATTTTACTTGGTGTACTCATCTAAATGATCTAGACTATCTTGAAGCTAGGGCTACTAGATAGTAGTGCCCTTTATTGGACAATAGCGTCCTATGGAACTAGTGTCCTAATATGGATACTAATGATCACCTAGTATGATTTTGAGTTATTTGGACTAAATTATAAACATCTATTTTGTTCTATATTCCCTAAGTTTGATATCTGGAACTGAGCCTATGTGCTGAAATATATCTATGAAAATCAAAGTAGGATCCTGATCTATGTGACAAACCCCTATGAATGCCCCATATTTTGAGGGTAGTTATGAAACATATGTAAGAATTACCCTCTAAATAAGTAACTCTATAAAATGTGTTAGCTGGAGCATGTGCATGATATTCCAATATAATTTAAAACATAACATCATAATGTAAATATATTTGATTATAAGTAAGAAATGTAAGATGTATGTTGTAATCTAAAATTATACAAGGGTGTCAAGATAGATGTAATGTACATAAAATTAAATTTGAGTAACTACCTAGGGGGATGGGGAATGATGTCCATCAAGGGTCCAATTTGTATGGGTAGATGCATGAGAGCTCTCACGGCATCAAAAATTGGTGTGTGTGTGTGTGTGTGTGTGTGTGTGTGTGTGTGTGTGTGTGTGTGTGTGTGTGTGTGTGTGTTTGTGTGTGTGTGTGTGTGTGTGTGTGTTTTTTGTGTGTGTAACAAGAAAATACAAGTGTCATGATGTAGAATCATATAATGAAGAAAACATACAAACACATGAAGCACACAAAAAGTAGGCTGATGGGCTAGAATATAAGGTACATGGTCACATGTCATGAAATTTGAGAATGAAGACATACAAGGACATGTTTAAATGTCCACATATGTAAACATCAAGTAATTTGGCATAAATCCACATATTAGGACATGCTCAAATGTATACATATAGAAACATGAAAGAGAACACACAATGGACATGGGCACATGTCTAAGGAAGACAAACATAGAAGTGGTGTAGAAGCCATAAAATAATGGCATATTCAAATGAACTCTAAGATGGAATAAATCATAGGAAACAAATCAAGTCTAATCTAGAAACTAGAAATGAAATTATGTATAAATGTGTAGTACAAATATATGTAGATGATAGAATGCATATATACTGAGTCTAACCAGTAATAGTAAAAAAAATCTGAGCAATTGGGAATAATGATCAATATCAAGATAATTTAATGATAAACTAGAATGTATAATATTTAAATATAAAACCTAGTTCTATCAACGGTGTCGGAGTTGCCCCCAAGTGGGGTGATGTATCATTGTATAAAATTGGATCAGTGTAAATGACCCTAATGGGTAGATGATAGTTGGTTTGGATTAGTGTATTGGACCAAAGTCCTTGGAATTTGTAAGCACTTTAAAAGAACAAGTGAAGCATATGTGATTAACAATATTGACTATACTAGGATAACTAATCATATGTAATATATGTCAAGTAGTATAAATTTAAATATAGCAATGCATACAATCTATATACTTTTTTCATATTTTTAAAATATTTGAATGTTTTTGTATTTTGACATGTTATATTATTATTATTTTTTTATGAGTATATGTATAAGTAAATTAAAATAAACTATGTACAAGAGTATAAACCATACTAACCAATAAGTCTCATAAGAAAATCATCATCACCATGACCTGTGTCAAAGAGGAGAACTATGATCATGCATACATTGTGAAAGGGAAATTGTGAGCCCATGATTTGTTGTGCTATATAATCTAAACCTAAAGCTACTTGAGTAGTGATGTGATGATGTTATGGCACTGACTATGATGCCATATGCACTATAGGGGTCTAAGGGACCCATCTGGTAGAAGTAAGTTATAGGTGATGTATGTGACCTATTTTAAGAACCCCTAAACTTAATAAAATTGATCTCAACATAAAGTGAAGGAAGGTCCTCTAGAATTAGTGATGTATCTATTATGTAATGGTCTCTCTATTAATGGTCTTCGAGGGAGAGTATGCATGAATGTAGATACTATATAAGTAGACCTAGATTACTCTAAGGACTTTGTTGAACACTATGATGTATGCCTAGGAGTTTTAGTCTCTATTGTAACTAATTACCATGTAATATCTAGAAATGGTGCTAGAAATGTAACTAGTGTCGATGTTATAAGTGTGAATAAAATTTGTGCTAGAACTACTTGTGGGATGGGAAGAGGATACTCATATGGAACACCCTCAATATTATCCACCTGATTAGCATGTATATACTTAAGGCATCAATGTATAGTAGATAGGATAACTCAAATTTGATGTAATCATGGACAACCCAATAATATGTTAAATAGACCTATACTATGAACTACTAGGAATCGATTGGCTATGTGTGTTGGTTCAACCTATAATGGAATCAAAATCTCCTCTATGGATATCTGATGTATCCACTAAAACCATTAGTGACTATATCCATAGGGAATATATCCTGCTCTATGTAGCCAAAGTGTTATAAAAGTGTCACAGTATAGATGTTTATGCTTGACCCATTGTCAACCATAAAACTATGAATAAGATGGTGGTCTATATATGCTTTCATGAATAACACATGTAAATATTTGTCACTTTACACATTATCCTACTCTAAAAAGGTGATATGTGGTCTAGATGGCACTGTAGTGTGATACATGCCAATAATGTCATGCATGGGATATGTTTCCTTTGTAACTGTGTGATAGGAAGTTGGTGGTGGATGATCTTGGAATGTATAATGAACACCTAATGTGTCACATGCCTCATTAGTTTTATGTTTGGGGAAAGGATCTAATTTTTTTTTAAGTGCCTTTCCCTCTATTTGTTATTTTAGTGCCCCTGTGGTTCTTCCCACACCAATAATGTTAGCCTCAATAGATCTTGTATCTTGTGTTTTAGGCTAATGCATATGTTTTTCATGTGGCCTAGTTCCCTATGTACTCTCAAAATGTTTTTAAAACATAACTCTTTGGAATATGCCATGTTATATCAAACTCTTTAATGGGATAGAGATATATGACATTGCATTTCAATAGTTTTTATATAACTTGTGTTAGTGACTCTGATAGATGAGCTAAGACTCTGCACTAAGGAGCTGATAAAACCAATATGGGAGAAGGATATGAAGTTATGTTGACTATTAACTTTTTATAACTTTTTTATATGGCCCTGACTTTGTATGGAGGTTTATTTATACTCTTAATATTTAAATCTAATTCATTTATGTACTTGAGTTTACCCATTATTAAGAGCTTAACCTCTCTTTCCTTAATTATGTGGCACATATAGATAAATGTGGAAAACTTATTGAATAAGATAGCTTCATGAAGTTTTGTTAATATACTCTATTTAAATATATCTTGAATTTCTCTGTCTACCATGGGGCTAGTTAATTTTGACAGTATTGTCTTGTATTGTAAGACATAATCAGTTATGGGCTCATTTGACTTTTACTTTAATTGTACCACTTGTGCATATGCTATCTTATCATTGATGTTGATAGATAAATGTGCTAATAAAATATCTTCTAAAGGATTTAATGCCATGATAAATTGGTTTAACAAATCGTAAAACCATTGTAGGGCATAATCCTTGAGATTATGTGGAAATAACTTTGTAAGAATCAAATCATTGGACACATAGTCCAAACATATTACATAAAAGGCTTTAAGTTGATGCTCTCATTTACCCTTGGTCACATATAATGTGATCTTGGGTGATATGAAACTAGATGTCAAAGGAGTTACTACTATGTGATGTGCCAAAGGTGAATACAAGAGATTATTGGAATCTAAGGCATTTGATAAATTATTTGATCCCTGCTTAAGATGTAACACCTTAAATTTTAGAGTAAGAACATTATACATAAGGGATTGTAAATCTGGATGAGAAGAACTAGCCACAATTGTGGCCATCATTGATGGTTGAATAATAAGCTTGGGTTGTGTTATCTGAGTTGGTTGAGTGGGCCCCACTGAGGGTGTAACAACATTATTAATTGAAAGGGTTGAAACATGACCATTATTGTTCTCATTATTGATTTATAATATGGCCTATAAAATTTGTACATGATCATGGGATTTTTTCTAAATTATATCTCTGAAGCCTTGTAGTACCTCATCCTTGTTCAAAAATATATCATTATCATTAAGTGGAGGTAGTGTGTCTTGATCCTCAAAATGGACCTGATCTTTTTCTTAGTTATATTGTTCATCCTTGGATGCATGGTCATTGAATTCAACATAATCAGGGTGTGAAGGATTCATATATATATATATATATATATATATATATATATATATATACATATATATATATATATATATATATATATATATATATATATATATATGTATGTATATATATATATATATATATATGTATATATATATATATATATATATATGTATATATATATATATATATATATATATATGTATATATATATATATATGTATATATATATATATATATGTATATATATATATATATATATGTATATATATATATATGTATATATATATATATGTATATATATATATATATATATATGTATGTATATATATATATATATATATATATGTATATGTATATATATATATATATTTGTAATAGGTTCCTTGTTCGTGTTATAAACTCAAATAGCTAGAATTTGAATATGCTCTATAGGATTACCACCTAGTTTAGCACTTTTTCTTTGGGGAAGAGAGATAACCTTTCTAGATGGCATATAGAAAATAAAGTGAATTAGAGATACTATAATAGAGTATATTAAGTATGAATAATTAATATCAACTAATGAAAATAAGATAAAAAAATGATACAAACCCTAAGAGCATCTAGGTTTAGGATTTTATAATCTAGAGTTTTTTTTACAACAATTTAAATTAGATGTAAAATAAATTTAAACCCTAATTGATAATTGATTCTAATTAGCTAGGTTGTCTAAATAAAATCATAAAGTCATAAGTATTTAGCCTTAAATTTATTGCATAAAATTTAGATGAATTTAATCTAGGGTTTGATGCAATATTCAAATCAAGATGGGTTCACCAAATGATTTAACATTTTAGGGTGTTACAAGTGTAATTCCTATATTTGGTTAAAGGGATGAGATGCATAAATTAGTTAAATAAATATACAATAATTAAGTACTAGCTAGTTTTGATTTTGACCTTGTTTGACTTTATATAAAGAATAAAAATAAGGATAAATAGAGTCTTATCTAAAAATTGACTATCATAGATTATTTGAGTTCTAAAATTTGAGATCTAGGCAGTAGTCTATGTCATCAATAGGATTCAAATATTCATTTGTTCACTAGATAGTAACACCCAATTTGGATACTAGCACCATCCATGTGTATTGTCCTCAATGTGGTGCTAATGTCCCCTTTATGGGACTATTCCTATTTTCAAGGAGTACTTGTGTCTGTGTCTTTATTTTCTATTCCTGCATGACCAAAACCTATAGCTCTGTATTATACTTGGAAAACTTGATTTGATGTTCAAACCCTAATCTCATTACAAGTATGTCATAAGTAATTATTTTCTGTGTTATTAAGATGGACTAGAAATCCTCAATACCCCACTATGTAGAGAGTTTCCTACATACCAATACTCTGAGGAGGGATCAATTTGGATGTAGTTTTCCCCACCTTAGTGCTTGATGTATGTGTAAGTAAATCCTAGAATGAGAGTGGACTTAGATGCCTTAAATGTGCTTGAGCTTTGAAATGTTTGAAAATTGGACTTTAGGATGATGTAGAGTGGTAGTATGTATAAGATATGGTAAAAAATGGATCAAATACCTTGATTTTGAACAACTTTGTCTTTGGTTTGGATAGATTTTGCATCTATATTCCATCTAGTGAATAGAAGTGGATTAGACTTATATTTATAGGGTTTTGTTAATTTTGAAGATAATAAAATTATTTTATGTCAACCTTAAGAGGGGAACACATTTGAAAAACTATTCATTGGGAAGATTTGGGGCTAAGGATAGTAGCACCCAATTTTGGACACTAACTCCATGTGTCTATAGTGTCCCAAATGTGATGGAAATGTCTACTTGGTAGACTACTAATAAATTTGGATTGGGTGTCTGAGATGATAGTTCTAGGACTATTATTATGACTAGTTGTAGGTGACTATGGTCTGTTGAATGACTGGAAAAGTAAGTCTAATGCTCAAGCATAGGTCTATGGCTAGCCTAGGGATAGGTTAACTCAAATGACACTCTTAGCATCTAATTACCCACTTTTAGGTAATTACATATATTATTTATTTTTATAGGGTTTCAATTTATCATGATATCATTATATCTAGTTTATTTAACATATATTTAAAACCCTAGCATACATGTGAAGGTTTTAATCTTTATATGTTGAAAATTATTATAGTTATTCCATTCCTTTTGTTGTTCATAATGTTATTTCCAATGGCAATGATGATATATATTTTTATTATGATAGTGAAGATGATATATTTGGAAAATTTGGAAAACTATTTTTCAATCCTATCTTGGATGTTGATATGAATGTCTTGGATGTTGGTTGTCTTTATTTGAACCCTTAAAAATATGGAATGAAAAATCCAATTACCAAAGAAAGATATGTTAGTCTTAAACAATGTAACCTAGAGCAAATTGGTTTTTAAAACTTTAATTTAATGTTGATTTTTATGTATAACCTAATGTGAATTAAAATTACCAAATCATTATGTTCATAATCTTTCTTTTAACATAATTTTTTTAAATTATGATAATAATGAAAATGATTGTGCTTCTAAACTTATTTCAAACACAAAATGTTGAAAATGATTGCCTTCTTATTTTTTTCCTTGAATGTAAATTTTGAAAATATTTTTTTCAATGCAAATGTGTCCTTTTCACAATCCTTCCTTCAATACCCATCTTGATAATTATGTCTCTAAAGATGAAAAATCTAAGGAAATCAATGAAAAACATAGTAATTATTCTATTAAAAATATTTGAATTATGTTATGGAAATCCCTTGTAATGTGGTTAAAATTATGGAAATTTTAAATAAGTAACTTGTATAAATTCATCATATTTTTCAAATTATGTTCCTATAATTTTTAATGATATTTATTTCCCCTTCTTCTAATTCTAGTCCTAAATGTTTTAAAAAAAATAACATGAATTAACCCATTAATAGTTTGTTTTGTGTCAACCCATGATATTATTTCTATTATGCATGATATATCTATCCTATAAACACAAGTGCAAGCATTATCTATAGAGTTTTTTTGCATCCAATTCTTGGGATAATATGACTACCATATATTTCCAACATATAGTAC
>JARHVA010009680.1:0-17500 GCA_037957365.1 Torreya grandis
CCTTCTTTGAAGCCAATAGGGGAAACCCAAAGATATTGCCACTTGTCAGCTTTTGTAGAGCCCTATAGGAGACACTTGGCACATTTTACTACTCCTAAAATAGCATGTTGAAGTCCTTCGTGGTTGCCACTTGGTACTTTCTGTGCTCTGGCTTCCCTGGTGTAAAATTTGATGTTCACGGGCCCATCACCGCCCTTGGCAAAGTTCATCAGGTTCCTTTTGTAGATTTTCTAATTTGGGTACTTTTGTTGAATCATCCATTGAATTAAAGCCAAATAACTTGAAGATTAAACTAAGCACCTTCAGAGTCCAGAGTAAATAAAAAATGAATTGGCCTTAAACAGCAAGGGAAGAAGGTGACCGATATTTTGCCCTGTTGGGCAAAATGGTCAACACATATATAAGTGAGTTAAAATTCATGATAAACCTCATTTTAAAAATAATTTAATCTAATTTTAAAGATACTAAAGAATAGTTTTGGTGATGAAACCCTGTTCATGGACTGTGATAGTCCAAGAACATGAGGACTGAAGGTTTCTTGAAATATTTTAAACCAAGAAGATAATTAATCTTAGTGAAATGTTCCATAGTTATAATGATAACATGGATAGTAGTTTATATGATTAAATTCAAGATAAACAATTAAATTTCAAGGCACCATCCACAAGAAAGAGTAAACTCTACCTACACAATCAAGAAACCTTGTTTGCACAACTATACCCTATTTTGCTCAGTTAGTATGCAAGAGAAGAATGTGTGTTAATAAGTGAATATTTATGGGATTATTCAAGTACTAATCACGTTTTTGAATTATTATAAATATAAATAATAACCCTTATGAATTCTTGAAACCTAGTGGATACAAACAGACCTCTGAGACCTTTACACAGTCTTCTAAAACACAAAATTTTGTATTTTGAGTGTTATAAGACACAAATGGCTTGATCAAAGATTATTGTTCATTGGGAAAGGTTAAAATTGTCATTATAGACCAATTAAATGTCCTGGTTTAGTTTGGAATTACCTATAACAAAGTTTATGGAATTTGACTCCTCTTGACCTGTGTAGGCCTGAACATTAGTCTAACTAGGGTTTGGAAAGAAAAATCCCTATAACTTAAATTCTAACCATGGAAAAATATTAAAAATTTGTATTCATGCATGTTTTGATATGTAGAAAATTATTTAAGAGTTTTTTAGTTGGTCCTAGGTCTTTATAGTATGGAATTAGTAGTGTGGGTGAGTTGTAGGGTTAGAAAGGCCTAATTGGGAAGGTGCTAACAAAGGAAGTACTATCTAAATAAGGAGTTAGACCTCTTAAATTTATGGAGAGTTGTAACTAGATAGAAGGTATCAAAATATGGATTTAAAACTTTAATTTGACTTGCATAATCCTCAAACAAAAAGAAATAATGAAAAAGACTACAAGGAGATAAGGTCAATATTGAGGTTGAGGTGTATTGGTGGATGATGGATTGTGAATGAGGGATTCCAAAGGGTTGAAACAAGTTTAGTATGATCAAGTAAAGTCATTTGATAAGTTTGGTTCCATTTATGATACCCTAAATAAGATTTGGTGCTTTTAAACCTGGAATAGCTTGCATAGAGTGAAGCTAGTGAGTGAGTTATTGATAAAGATATCAAGAGTGAATAAAATGAGTGGAGATAATGGTGAGAGACTGATTGATGGTTTAATGATAGGGAGAAGTGACTCCAAGGATTTTAATATGTAGTGACAATGAAAGGAGGCTATAAAGTCTAGTGAAAAGTTGGAAGTCTCTTATTGAAAGTTGAACCTAGTGAACCAAGCCAAGCATCAGGTAGATGATCAAGCAATTTTAGAGCTAGGAAATGATAATTTTGAGGATTTTCCAATTTACCTATGCATCACATGTTATAATGTGTAATAATTTATGTGACATAGGACCAAAAAACACCTATTAAATGTGTTTATATTTATGTATCTATCTATTCACATTTTTAATCCTATATTTTTTATTTTAAAGTTGAGTGTGTCAATATATGCATTACTATAAAAAAGACCTGATGGATATAGTGATGTAATTTTTGTGAGATTGAGCCTATGAACCTAATTTTGAATATATAGAATGTGATTTAGGAATTACCCAATTTCATCACAAAAATAAATGAAAAAGTTGATTATTTAAATAGTAGAGGAAATGAGGGCCAATTTGAACCCATTGAAACTAATTGTGACTATAAGCTATGACTTTGGGCTAAATTAACTTAGATTTCATGATATATTGAGTGAATGAGTGAATTTGTGCAATTAGTGATGCAATTTAAGTGAAATTGAGCCTTATGAAATTAATTTTGACATTAAAGTATGTAACTTGGGGATGAGTCAACCCCAATGTAATAACATAATAAACTAAATAGTCCATTAATTTAATTAAAATTTAATTGGGTCAAATTTGAACCCCTTAAACATAACTATGACTATAAAATGTGATTCTGGGCTAAATCACCCCAATTTCATTAGAGAATGAATCAAAGAATCATTTGGCTCATTAAAAAAATGTAATTTTGACTATATAAGATGTGATTTGGGCCTCAATCAACTCCAATGTCATCATATAATGAGTAAAATATTTGATTAGTTCAATTGTGGAGGTAATTAAGGTTAATATGAGCCCTTTGAACCTAAATACAACTATACAATGTGATTTAAGGCTAAACTAGTTTTAATTTCATCATAGATTGAGACAATTAGCTAATTAATGCAAATTGTGACATAATTTTGGAAACATCGATCCACATGAGCCTAGTTTCAATCGTAAATGATGTGATTTTGATTTCAATTAAAAATAATTTCATTACATAGTTAAACAAATAGTTGATTCATTTAATTAGGGTAGTAATTGAGGCCAAATTAACTCTCATTCTATCATGAATTAATCCAATTATTCAATTGGTGAAATTAGAGATGTGCTTTATTACAAATAAAGCCTCAATAATCTAATTTATGGCTCGATCAATTGTATAGGATGTAATTTATGGCTTAATCAACCTTAATTTTATAACAAATGCAATCTCAAGGGTACTTAGGGCCACTATAAAACCCTTAAACCTAATTAAGACTATATGATGTGATTTGGAGCTAAATTAGCTTAGATTTTCCTCACATATTGAGTGAATGAGTGAAGTAGTGCAATCAATGATGCAATTTGAGTGAAATTGAGCTTCATGAACCTAATTTTGACTATAAAGGATGTAATTTGGGGCTCAATTGACCCCATTATCACAACAAAATAAATTAAATATTCCATTGGCTCAATCTAAAGGCAATTTTGGCCAATTTGAACCCCTTTAATGTAAATATGACTCTAAAATGTGTTTTTAGGCTCAATCAACCCCAATTTCATCAGAGAATGAAGCAAAGACTCATTTGGTCAATGATAAATGAAAATTTTATTATATATGACGGAATTTAGGCCTTAACAACTCTAATTTCATCATATAATGAACAAAATAGTTGACTGGTTCAGGTTTGGAGGTAATTATGGATAATATAAACCCCTTAAACCTAACTACAACTATACATTGTGATTTGAGGTTAATATGGCTTTGATTTCATCATAGATTGAGCTAATTGGTCAATTAATGTAATCAAGACATAATTTTGGAAAAATTAAGCTAAAAAAATGGTTTCAATTGTATATTATATTGTTTGGAGATCAATTGACCCTAATGCCATCACATAATGAACCAAATAGTTAATTTATTCAATCAGGGAGGTAACTGAGGCCAATTTGAGCCCCTTCAACCTAATTATAAGAGTAAGTCATGATTTGGGACTAAATTATCTCTAATTTTATCATGACTTGATCTAATTAGTCAATTCGAACAATTATAGATGTGATTGGTCCAAATTGAGTACTATGAACCTAATTTATGGCTCAATCAATTATATAGTATGAAATATGGCTTGATCAATCCTAATTTTATCAAAAATGTAAACATGAATGTAATAAGGTTAAATTAACCCCTTGAACCTAAAAATTAGTATATAATGTGATTTATGGATAAATTATCTCATATTTCCTAACATATTGAGCTAATTAGTCAATTACTACAATCAGTATTGAAAGTGGATGAAATTGAACTTTATGAACCTAGTTTTGACTATATAAGATGCAATTAGGGGTTAGTCAACCCCAATGTCATAATAAAATAAACCAAATATTCCATTAGTTAAATCATGAAATAAATTGAGGCTAATTTAAGGCCCTTCTTCCTAACTACGAATATAAAATGCGATTTGGGGATCAATCTATCCTAATTTTAGCACAAATGAAATCATAGAGGAAATTAGGGATAATCTAAACCCATTAAACCTAAAATTGAGTATCAAATGTTATTTATGTCTAATTTATCCATTTTTAAACCTAATTTTAACTATATAGATGTGATTTAGGCATCAATCAACCCTAATTAGATCACATAATGAAAAAAATCATCGATTACTTCAATCACGAAGGTAGTTATGGCTAATTTGAGTCCCTTAAACCTAATTAAGACTATAATATTTTATTGGGGAGTAAATTATGGATATTTATATCACATATAGATAAAATTAGGTAATTGGTGCAATCAATGATGCGATTTGGGTTAAATTGATCCCAAGTTGATTATATAGGATGAAATCTATGGTTAATCGACCTTGATTAAATTATGAAAAAATTTAAGAAATTATAATGAAATAAAAGGCATAATATTTAAATATTATATTATGGTTTATAATATTTATCTATTATATATATTCATATATTCTAATAACATAGTTATTTCATATATTACTACATACTTATAACATATACATGTTCCCTTGCATGATAGACACAACCCTTACTTAAAAAATTTATTTCTTACCTCTTTCGATATTTATTTCCCCATTTATATTCTTTGCATCATTTTCTACCCTACACAATTTAAGAAGAAAGGAATCTTTAGTTTTTTTTTGGTCCCCAACCTCAAAATCTATCAATTTTATCTAGTCGTGGGTGACAAATCTTATTCAAGAAGAGGAAAAATTTAAAGCACAAAATTTCAGAGCAATTACAAATGTTGAGATAAAAATAAAGGTAAAAAATGTAAATTTTTTTCTCAATATAAGGTACTGTACTATCCCTAATGAGCCAAATGTCATATATAATGATAAAATGAATAATGACATTGAATGTTTACCTGAAAGTCTAAATCATATTTCAAGTCCACATTCAAAGTAAAAAGTTTTTAATTTTGTGGATGATTAATATATGCATGATGACTTACCCCTTAACATAGAAAAAAATTACATGGAAACACATTATAATTAAAGTAACAAATAATAAGATTCCATGGAAACTCTCAATAGTGTAAGTAAGAATGAAGTAAATTGTACAATAATAGAAAATGAAGAAACTAGTAGTGAACATAACAATATGAAAATACCAAATCAAAAAATACCACCATTAGTAAAACCTCTTGGGATAATACATAGAACATGCATGTATTGAATTGAAGTTGATAAAAACATTTTGAAATAAATACCTTAGAAAATGTCTGGCCACCATTCAATAAGAATAGTTAAAACAATTTGGTATAGTTACTTTGAATAATTAAATTAAAGTGAAATATGTTGATTTTTTGTTTCATTGATGAAATTAGTTAGATTTTACACTTAAAATATATGCTTTAAGATTAAGAACATTATAATTTGATGCTGAAAACAAGGTAATTGTTAAAAATCTACATGATGCATACCATACTGTAGGCATGAAAAGATGCAAAAAGTTAGTAGCATTGTCTGACACATAATTAACACTTTAGTATTAAGTGGTCAAATAATTATAATTTTTTTAATTTAAAATATATGTTGAGCACTAAACGTAAATAGAAAAATAGTAATGAAATCAATTCAGATACGTAAAATACTTAAACCAACCAACACCAATGAGCTTTGGGCATTCTATGATAAACTTCCATGAAATTACTAGGTTATATCCGATGCTCTCAAATATTTACTTGCAAAATTTTGGAAATAAACTACAAGGGTTTCACCCAATAGAAGAGATGTAGTGAAAAGAAGAATTGGTTCTCATAATCGTGAACTACAACTAAAACATTTCTTATATATGATCCAAACATAATTGTACTTTAAGTTTTTATTAAAACATCCACAAATTTCTATTATTTAAAGATATTTTGAGATGGATAAACCCTTATATGTCAAAATAAATCACATACACAAAATAAATCACACACACACACACCACTTGTTGTAAGTAACATGTTGAATTTTCAATGCATCATGATATTTTTCATCATGTACATTATAATTTTTGTACTAACAACATATTTACTGACTATGGCATGGAATAATATCCACCAACACTAGCAAGGTAATTTATTCCAACCATTTTTTGTGAAATAACATATGGATAATTGTTTATAAAAAACATGTTTGGATGGAACTTGCAACATTTGTGGTGGATTGTCAAAATTAAAAAAAATGTATCAATGAGGAGAGTACACATGGAATTAGAAATAATTATTTGGTTTTATCAAATACATATCTATGACATGTCAATTAAAATATGTCAAGGAATCTAAAAGGTTTGATCTTGTTACAAAACAAATACATGTTTCAAAATTTATGGAAGAAATTATTTATGGTTATACAAGGCACAAACATAGAGCTAGATGGTTGGATGAAAAAATCAAGTTAATCAAGGACACATTACCACTTGGTTCTATTGTTTTAGTATTTTATATTGATGATAATTATAAATTTAGACCATAAATGGAAGTTTAGTCATAGTACTACAAATTAGTACAAATTGCCATATTCATGTATATAGCATTCATGCATGAACTTAATAGTATATATCAAGATTGAAAAATAGTAATGGAGTACCATTTCTATGTCATTAATGATTGATCACATTATATAGAGTACATTCAAGGTTATTTTGAGATGTTCTATGGAAATTTAACTGAGAGGAACATTACTTTATATCAACATTACATTTGGTCAGATAATTTCACATTTCAATTAATGAATGCATATATGTTTTACTACTTGAGTAGGATGCTTGTTAGCATTGGCCTAGAACATATTTATAGTTTCACTGAGGTTGGCCATTTATAATGGAAGCTTGAAGGTGTTGTGAGGAGATGAAGTTAGAAGATGTTATTGTAACTAATGCAAAAACCATTATTGAATGGTATAATGATAAATAGGTCATGGTGCTCAAGATAATTCTAGTGTTTTTAGATATTTCTAGTTGATGGAAGATTTTATAATCAAAATAGGATTAAGTTATCTTCACTCATTTCTTAGCTCAAATGCAAGTTCTTGGACTATTCATATGAGTCACTTGGCATGTTTTTATTTTACATGCATAGAATTTATTTGGAACAAGTGTGAGTCACAAGAGTGGGTAGATGAATGGAGCTCTAGACCTCTAATTTAATTCAACTTATATCAAGTTCCATCAGCATTAAAACTTATATATATATATATATATATATATTAATGACATCATCACATGACTTTGACCATGTAATTAGACTAGGTACAAGATTAATCATTATGTTCCATATTCTAATTATCTATCAACATCTTTATTAAAAACTTGTTTTATTTTACAATGTAAGGCATGTTTTTGTAGGGGAAACTAATAAATTGACTTATCTAGTCATAAATGGGGAAAACATTGACTATTCCACTAGGTCTGTGGTAGTTACTGGAACTTGGATTTGGTGATATCCTACTATAAATACATATGTATGGTTATTTGAAGACTATGAATTACATAAGAAGATAATTCACTATTAAAATTTGGTTCTTGTCATAAATATTCAATTTCTCAAATATCTTGGGAGGTCATTAAATAATAATATATAGAAGTTTCATGAGTTTAGACATGAATATATTCTTGTTACTATCAAGATTAGAGTCTTTTTTAATAGATATGGTTAAAACTGAGAAGAGGGTCATATGCCCATAAAACAACTAACAAAATATATTCAGCATAAAACAAGAGGAATAAGAATAATATTGTGGCAATGCATGCCATGAAAAAAATGTAGTCATTAGAAAAAATTTAGCCAAAAACAAAACAAAACAAATCCAAAAAGAAACATATAGGGGAAATGCTAAAGCAACTAGTTAAACTCCTTAGAGTCAGAGTATACAACAATTTTTCTACTTTTATATTTATTTTTCCTTTCCTCTATTCCTTTTACTCAACCCTTGGTAGGTTTCCTCAATCAAAATATTTCCTTTTTGGAGTGGGGTCCACTCCTCCTCCTTGTCTAGTGATCTCTTGTTAGTTTATTTTTATTCTCCTTGCTCTACTTTTTCTGATTCTTCCGATTGGGGGGAATGATACCAATATCCTCACATTATTCAGCCTCAACCACCAATCCTCCACCAATATCAATTCTTCCATCCTCCAAAGTGAACATCTCTTTTAAGTTTTTAATTTCCTCCACCAGTTCTATGCAAAGTAAATGTTGCATGGCCACCTTTATCTAGATCTTCTCTAGAATCCTTTCCATCTCGATCTACTTTCTACTTGAAGGGGTGGTTAGGTGAATGCTAACCATGAGCTTCAACTCTTTAAATTTGTTTTTTAAACTATTCTTAGTGGGGTTTTTACTAGTATTATCCTTCTCCCCTAAAGATGAGGACTCCTTTCCAACCTCTTCTTTATTAATCTCCTTACTTTCTTCACCAAAATCTTCCCCCACTATGGATATCAATTGTTTCATTAACATATTTTCTCTATATGGGTTCCCCTTTACAGATGATAAGGAGGATAAGCCCCTAGTGTATGTGATATGTGAAGAGTTTGACCTTGAGGGAAGTAATAGATTCTTCAAGAGACTTTAGCAGAAGAAAAGGGAGGCCAATCCTATGACCCTTAAAATGGTTCATCAATAAGAAATGGTGTGAGAAAATGATAGTATGTTTGCCTTCAAGGGTAATGTGTTAATATTATAGTAAATCCTATTGGTTTGTTGAATTTAAATGTATTTAATTCATTTTTTATTGATTTTTTAGGTAGTACATATTAATTTTAATTTTAATTACTTAATAAAATATTTTTTCTAGGTTAGTGGTGTCAAATAATTCTCTGCTTTCATGTGGTTGGCACTGTTAGTAGACAATTTCATATTATTGAATCTAAGATAAGTTTTATAAAATTTCAAGGGAAGATTTGTACCATTATTACATAATACATTTTGTCTTGAGGCAAAAATGGGTACTCCATAAACCTAGTGGATTTAGAGGTTGTGATCATGGGAACACATGTGATTTTCCTATCTAGATGTATTGGAAGTGATGGATTTTTAAGGGGAGGTCCCAAAATTATAAATGTGAGTTGGATTGCATATATTGACTATATATAATATGTCTTTAAGAACTATTACTATGTATTATGCCATGGATTTGTCTCATATATTAGATCCATGTGCTTTAGGGTGTAATTATAGGTATTTGACATGCATGTGAGGGTTCTTTTTATTCATTTAAATAGATTAATATTTTAGTTTTACATGCATGTAAATTTATCCTATAAAATATAATTATCTCATATTTAGAATGACATTCTTGAGACCAAAATAATTACTTTGTCTCTTGACCAAGCATGATTAGAGTCTAATAACTTGGTCCTATACATTATTCACAACCCCTGACATGGTGGTGGTGCCAATTTTCATCCATGAATCATTGAAGGTGGAGATATCCAACCTTAAATTCAACATCGACAACATTTTTTGTTATTGTCTCTTGAGGAGCTATAAAAAATGTGTATTCAGGTGATTTTTGAGGTTGTGTTCATGAGAGATCATGTAATTTTTGTATCCATATGTGTTGGAATTTATTTTTTTGAAAATGGAGGTCTTAAAGGTAGAATTTTTAGTTGGGGGACAAGAACTTATCTTTTGACTACATAAAAGTTACATTTTGGCACTAATTACTCTATGTCATTTACCATAGGTTCCTCTCCTATGTTTAATACTCATGCTCCAGGGTGCAATGATAGAAATTCAACACAAATGTGAAGGTTATTTTTATTCATTCAAATTATTTAATAATTCCATTTTATATGTGTATAAATTTAGCTTAAAAATTATAATTTTCTTGTATTGGGAAGGGCATTCTTGAGGCCAAAATGGGTAGTCCATCTCTTGACTAGGCATGATCAAAGGACAAAAAACTGGTCCTAGATGTTTTTATCTACCTTGACATGTTTTTAGTGCCATTTTTAAACCACTAAGTATCATATGTGGATATCTCTAACTATGGTCTCAATGTTGACAACATTTGTTATTAGTGTTTATGTGCTCTTAAGCAATTGTGAAATGTGCATCTAGTTGAATTTGGAGGTCATATTCATGGAAGCATGTGTAATTTTTATATAAATATGTGTTGGAAGTGATTTATTTGAAATTAGAGGCCCAAAAAGTGGAAATGTCAATTGAAGGACAAATTTTTTTCTCTTGACTACATAAAAGTTATATTTTAGCATTGATTACTATGTCATCTACTACAAATTCATCTCCTAAGTTTGATCCCTATGATCTAGGGTGAAATTATAGGGTTACAACAATTAATTTATGGTTCTTTAAGTTCATTTACTTATAATTTTTTGTTTATTTGCATCTAAATTAAACCTAAAAACTATATTTTTTTGTATTGGAAAGGGCATTCTTGATGCCAAAATGGGTACTTTGTATCTTGACCAAGTGTAATCAAAGGCTAATAAATTGGTCCTATATTTTATTCAACACCATAAATGTGGTGGCATTACCATTTTTTATCCATAAATTAGAGGAGTTAAATATCTCTAATTGCATATTCAATAGTGATAGCATTTGTTGTCAGTGTTTTTGCACTCCTAAGCAACTATAAAAATGCACATTCGAGTGTATTTTTAAGTTATGGTCATGAGATCACATGTCATCATTCACTATATAAATGGTAACAAATTATTTTATATAAGGCACTATATATTTATCACTTGGCATCATTAGGTATACAATGCATACATCATAAGTCTATAATGTGAACTTATGGTGGGTTCACTTACAATATAAATAAGGGGTGGTGGTGTAGTGTAATAGTGTGATACATCAATAAAAAAGAACCAACCTTAAATGTGAAGAACATTTAGAATGCTTCTCTTGTCTATTGACATCTTGACTGAGTGCCTTTATTCATTTAAAGATGACCTTACTCGTCTTATTCTTCAAAAGAATGTGCTCAATAAGTCTATCACAAAGGATATATTATCAACATAACATTTGTGTCACTTGGACCTCTTCCCCCAAAAAATCCAACTCAAATATCTAAAAATATTAATTATTAGAATAAAAATCATAAAGAACCATGGCTTACTATTTAGCTTCTCTAAATCTAGCCCATCTATTATAAATCACTCTATACAAAAATTAGTTAATGTGTACATTGATGGATTGAGATAACCCAAAGATCTATCAAAAATTTTACACTACAACACTTATAGAGGAATTCAATAGAAAAAAACTTATTAAATGCTTGCCCACATTAGTTTTACAATAATTCATTCCTCCAAAGTTTTTAGAACATTAAATTTGGTTTCTCTATTATTCATGTGACTCTTAATTTTTTGAATTGATGAATTAGTTGATAAGGCACTTAATGCTTACAATAACAAATAATAATAAATTATTTATGTTTTCATGACATTCATATTTTTGAGTTTTTACTTCTCTAATATCGATGTGAATCTTAAAAATACTACATTTGATGTTCTACATGGACTATGGAATGTAATAATCTAGACATATTATAACATATAAGCCTAATAAGGCATGACAAAATTAACATCTATATAGAAGGATACATGTAGAAAATTATAATATATGTTTACTATATTATTTCACTATAACTTAGCACATAGCCCCAATTGATGCCAAATTTATGATCCAACCATCTAAGGTATAAAATCAAGACAATAGTTGAATTCTCATTACATGGTCACCTATTTACTCATTAGTAAGTCTATGGTCCCCATTGAAGTACTACCAAATATTAAAATTTTGACCTCACAAGCCAAAATGTTAATCCCTATGATTCAAAGATTTGATGACCATTACCTTAGATTGATTTTTTATGCCTCATAGTGTCCTTATTTTATATAAAAATTGACTAACTTAAACACTATAAGAACCAGACCGTCATTGAAATGACATGCAAGAGTAATTTGGTACAAGGTGACATGCATAGGGATGTCAAGTTTAAGCATCATAAAGTAACCATTTTGATTCAAATGTTCCAAGGATGAATGCAGAGATGACAAGTTTCAAGATCTTAGGATCTAAGATAAGATATAACAGTGTATAATGACTGATGAAGATAGTGGGTCCAAGATGATCGATGGTACACAATCCATCATGCAAAGGCAGATCAATGGTGAGTGAGAAGTCAACAAGTTAGTAAATCTCAAATACAAGTGCATAGTTTTCAAGTGTCAAAACTATGGTAACTACTAGGTAAATAAATAAAAAATGTAAAATCTATGAAAAAATAGATCAATGATGAACATAAGGTCAAAGAGTCAATATCCCTAAGGATGAATGCAAGGACACCATGTGGTGAAAGCATAAGAACCAGTCAAGACTGGCTGTAGGACCTATGGAATGAATGGGGAGATAACAATTACCACCATCTAGAAATCCAAACATAGATCGATGGTTGATGATGAAGGTCAAAACTAGTAGACTCTTGAGGAGATCAAAAAAGTAGATTTGATAAAATATCTAAATATCACAAGATAATGACATGTGTTCAAAAATAATAGTGTAGTGTGGTTGAGCTCTTAGCATGAAGCATAGAGTGTGTTCGTAGATAGACTTAGATCAATTAAGGGTTTATAAAGTATTAATGTAAAGAAGAAATTGAAGATATTTAGGTGGCTATCCATGATTTCTAATATTATAAGTTTTGGCCTCCATGACCTTTTCTCCACTCTTTCACACCAAAATAATCTCAGTAGAATTAATAGAATGAGGAACTCAAGAAGGACTTAATGTAATGGTTATTATGACTGATTCTAGTGGTAATCTTAGACTTGGTCATTATATCCCCATTATTTACTCTCCCATGCATGATCCCCATCTCTCTCATCACATTATTCTATATATATAATATTTTAAGCCTTGAAAAGGATCCCATAGGGCTGATATTACTAGAATCTACCAAAATTTATAATCATACACCTCTTGGATTAATGATAAAGATACTTATAATTATCTAAAAATTTATGATTAGTGTTTTATATCTATTTGATATGAAAAAGTGGTTTAATCTTCCATTTTTAGGTCCAATTTCAACCTAAGTGCTAACAAGATTTCCTTATAGGTCATCTAGTGTGTCTTAATGTTTATGTCTCCGGTATAGAGTGGATTGCTAACTATAAGTGCATTCAGTTAGGCCTTACCCTCATTTCTCTCTATCCTAAGTCAATCAAATTGAAATATAGGTGAATCATTGTTCCTTTAAAACTATTTTACTCACTATGTTAATTCTATTCATAGTCCATTAGTGTGTCAATATTTCAAGCATATGAGTGGATATAATGAATTCATGGTACATCACCACAGTTAGAGTGAGTTTTCATTCATGAAACTCATTCACTATTTTCGTCCCATATTATTTAGATATTAATTGAGAACTATAACAAACATATGAGGAGATAGCCACATTAAAAATCCTATAGTTCTATCCCAAGATTTGGTAACCCACAACCTAGGGTCATTCCCATATTAGACTAGGTTTGAGAAAGAGGACCTGAATAATCCTTTGCTCAACTAGGGTACAACCTAAGTCTCCAAGATTTTTTGTCATGCTTGGTGGGATAAATTTAAAGTGCATTAGAGCATGTTCTAAAGATTTTAGAAAACATTTGGAAGCTGAGGACATCAACAACATCATCTATAGTGACATTGATCAGAGTCAAACTTCTTTAGAAGGTTTTCAATCAACCTCAAACTCAGAGATATAAATGGTTTCAATTTTTGCAAAGGTAAGAATGTTTTTATTCATGGTTTTAATTTTATACACATATTACATAAGGATTCATGATAGACCATGAGGTAGGATTTTACCCTTCACCCCCATATCCACCTTATCATAGCACATATGACCCATACATTGATCCTTATCAACCATATAATCCACATCCTCCATACTACCAAGATCATCCACCATAATTTGAGCCTCCTCCACATAATTTCAATCTCCTCATCTTCATAATCATTCCTATTATCAACATACTACCCCTTTAAATCCACTTTCACTAAACACTAATTATCTACACTTAGAGTTTGAGAGATTAAGAAAAGAAAGGGACAAGTTACAAGAGAGTCTTATAGAAGAAAAGGGTTGAATTCCAAGATCTTATTCCTCATCAAAATAATCCTACAAACCAACCATAGTTATCTATATTAGTCACCCCATCTCCTTTTCTTGCATCCCTGGTCGTAGGAGATTTCTTGGTCCATAGTTGTTTACTTAATGATAAGGAAAATATTTCAATTTTTCCTAAATTGGTGGAAGGTACCATCAATTTGAGGTATGAACCTATTTATAAATTTGAATTTAAATGGAATTGGTTTCCCATGAAAGTATTTGTCATTGTTAGAAATATTCAACTAACTTTCAATGCCTACCCCAGACTTTTAGTTATTCAAAACCTTATTTTAGCAAATTTGTTGCGTCATTTTGCCTTGTTTTTGGGTAATGACTTCATGACTAGGGTTAGAGGGTAATTATTTAAATAATTGTCTCATATGGTGTTCAAACTTTAACATGTTGTGGAGGTGAGAATAAATTTTGAATGACTCTCTAAGTTCCACATTTTGCCACCTCCTCCAAAGGTAGACTGCCTTCACTTCCCTTCCCCAAGGCTATCTACTTATGTTCAAGATCATATGCCTACTAAAGAGCCTAAAAAACTCACATGGAAGCCTTCATGTGCCATGGATCCTAATTTCATTATGCCCACCCTTGAAAAGGAGGATAAATAAATAATATTGGTGTGAAATTTATTATTAATACTTTATCTATTGTTACTCAAGTGCTTGTTGCCCCCCTTAACATCCCTCCTCAATCCCAAGAGATTCTTAAAAAACCATTCAAGACCCCTAGTTAGAAGGATACCCTCATAAGTATCAAGCATCCCAGTGACATCTTCTACCTACCCATCCTCTCCTCTCTTCAAGAGAAATTAAGTGTTTCAAAATCATAATTAGATCATTCCAGCATGGTGGAAAAAATATCAAGGTTGGTAAAGGAGGGGCAGTCACTCAAGATATAGACAATGATATAGTTTTAAATGAGTGTCAATAATACCTTGAAGAGGAAACTTCTAGTGTTGATGAATAATATATTCCAATTGGGACCCTTGTGCACTCCATTAGATCAGAAGGTAAGCATGAGCAGAGCTTAGATGATAAAGGCAACTATAATGTCATAATGATGGATCTAAGGAAAATGAAACACAAGCTAATATTTTTATAAGATACCATTTAGATGGAAATATCCATGATTATTCTATTGATATTTAAGTCAATAATCCATTGGAAGATTAGTGTCAACACTTGTGTTTGGAGTTATTGAATGAAATGGAATAACTTGGTAGGGCATATTTGAGTGATATAGTTGAACAACAGGATAATGCTTCAAATGACGAAATAAATGCAAATCAATAAGTATAAATTTAATATGATTTGGACCTTCATTGGATTGGATCAAACTTCATCTAATCAAGAACCTTTCCTACCAAAGTGAAGGAGGTGAGTAATCAGCTTGATGACTTGTAGATAGATGGCAATAGTATAAATGAATTTTATGATTTGTTCATTGACCAAGATGATATGTCATTTTTGTAAGAATTATAAGACTTCTACCTGAATTTAGATATCCCACCTCTACACTAGTCAAATCTTGAAAAGAAGGAACTTGTCAAGAATGCTTTGATAATTGATCATCTTGAACCCAAAGAGTAGAACCGGTTGCAACTGCTGACTAAAGAGGAGATGAGGTTAGTGATGCAAGATAGAAATTTTTATGAGGATTATTATTAGATTATTGACCCTCATACTCAACCCATGCATATATGGATAAACCTAGATGGTCATTTCACTCTTTTAGGTAATCAAGAGAGTGCTAGCTATAGGAGGAAGTTGTCACCTATTGATCTAAGTTTGACTGCACACAAATCATCATATGACAACTCCACATCAGGGTGCCATAATGATCACAAAACATTTTGATTTGACCCTAGGGGAATGAATTCAAATTTAGGTTAGTTTTGTAGTAGCTAGTTTGTCCAAATAAGTACTTTGCATAAGTTTTTAGGTTTTGCATTTTTATTTTAATTCTTTCCCTTATTTGTCCTTAGTTGTTAGGCATGCTATTTAATGTTAGGTTGTTACGTTTTTATGTCTATGTGTGTATTGTTTATACTAAAAGTCTATGAGGTGTCAAGAGTACAATTTAGTTTAGAGTGTCATCATCTTGTGCTTCTTTATTGAGTCACCTTGTCATAAAAGTGTCTAGGTTCCATGTCCAGTAGGTTGGTCAAGCCATCAAAGTTGCCAAAATTGTTAACATTTTAGCCTCAAAAGCCAAAATGTCAACCTATATCATTAGAATCTTTGATGACCATTACCTTAGCTTGATTTTTTATGCCCTATAGTGTCCTTATTTTAAATAAAAAATGACTAACTTAAACACTAGAGGAACTAGACCATCATTGAAATGTCATGCAAGAGTAATTTGGTAGAAGGCAACATGCATGGGGACATCAAGTTCAAGCATCATAAAACAACCATTCTAATTTAGATGTCCCTGAAGATGAATGTGGAGCTGACAAGTGTCAATATCATGGGATCTAAGATAAGATCTAGCATCGTGTGATGATTGATGAATATATTGGGACCAAGTTTATCGATGGTGCATCATCCATCATGTAAAGGCAAATTAATAGCAAGTGAGAAGTCAACAAGTAAACAAATCTTAAAGATAAATGCATAGTTTCCAAGTGTCATGACCATGGTAACTTCTAGGTAAATAAATAAACTAAGTGAAATCTATGTAAAATTAGATTTATGGTACATGTAAGGTTGAAGTTTCAATATCCTTGAGGATGAACGTGAGGCCACCACATGGCAAAAGCATAAGAACTAGCCAAGACTAGTTGTAGGGACCATGAAATGAATGGGGAGATAATAATTAACACCATCTATAAATTTGAACATGGATCAATGGTATATGATGAACATTGAAACCAATAGACTCCTAAGGAGATCAATGGAGTAGATTTGATCAAATCTCCAAACAGCATGAGATGATAACATGTGTCCAAAACTAATAGCGTAATGTGGTCGAGATTTTTACATGAAGCACAGAGTGTGTTATTTGATGAACTTAGATCAGT